>UELU01119172.1:0-19840 GCA_900490025.1 Megastigmus dorsalis | reverse complement strand
AACGTAGTTTATTTAGAATAAAGAAAAAATTTTAGAATGAAATTAAATAAATGAGGGAAAATAATAATGAAAGAGAAAAAATAATAATAAAGATTTATTGAAAAAAGTGATATTAGAATGTTAATAATGATTGATAGTCTACTAAGAGTATTTTATTATTTATTTATTATTGAAGAATATTTTTAATTTATCTATTGATTTATTAATAAATTTCAACGGGAGTGACCCCTTTACACAATTTAAGTCTGAATACTAATTACAAATATTGATGAAGTTTGGTAACAAAGCATACTTGCCTGTTTTATACTTTTTTTGGAAATTATAATTGTACGTCTCGCTCTCCCTGTTTAAAATACAATTTTCCGTCCTGCACGAAGAAAGATCTACTGGGCATGAATTTTTAGATCTATAGTATGAAATCACTGTGCACGAGAGTTGGAAAGGCCGGGACTAGTGCTGCACAATCACTACAGTTGTATAGAATTCGATTCTCGTGATGGAAACATTACTTATACCTGAAAAACGAGGCATAAAATCTACTTCTATGCCTACTGAATTAAATAAAATTATTGCTCCTCAGTAACAAATTGATACACAAAGTATGCGTTATTGTTCAATCTCATATATTTTAAAGGCACCAGGTATGGGTTATTGATATTTGGTTATGAATTAAATTCATTTTATAACAAATGAGCGTATTGTTTAAAAACAACTATGATTATACATCTAAAACAAAATTAATTTTTACGTGTTTGAATAGGTTTTCGTTATTTTTCTTAATTACTCAAATAGAGTTTACAAATTGCGTTGTTTATCAATGAATTAGTATTGAATTAAAAAATTTTTTTCCGGGGCGAAGGGGAACTCTTTATGTTCGATAGGGAGACACGTGTCTCCCCCTGTGTGAGACTCTCCTGTTTAAATGATCAGGTATACCCACTAAAACCCCTCCGCCTTGAAAACACGGGGCAGTTGTGTTCCCTCCCCTTCAGCACCGTAGTGAGGCATTACTTTGGAGGGGGGGGGGTGCCTCGTCTTAATGCCTCGGTTAATCCGCGCCTATCGGTCTGGGGCCACAGCGTCTGGCTCCTCCCAAGAGGAGCCCTTTTCCAAATTAAATGCTTGGAATCAAAATAACTTTATTTCAAATACTCAGATTTTGAAGGTTATTTTTTTAATTTATTGCAAATTTTTCCTATTCTCAAGAGAAAATATAAACAAAGAATACACAAACACCTAAAATTTATAATATTTATTGATAAGTATTATTTTATTATAAAAGGAAACACCTATTTCTTTTTAATTATATTTATAGAAAGAATTAGTGTACTTTTCTTCATGGAAATTATGGCAGTGATTAACTTAAAAAAATACTATTTTAAATACTTAACATTTTAAAAGATTACACAGGCCCACAAAAAAAATAAAAAGGTCTGTGCAGTTAACCAGAGCTATGATTTCTTGTGTATTTTTGGATACTAGATGTTAACGATGTCTATTTGTCCTTATGTCTTCCAAAAAAATATTCTAAATAAAGTTTTAAATTGTTAAAAAGAGGTCAAAAGCGTGTCAGAAATCCTTTACGTCGGTCGTTTGACGAAAAACGTACGCGTAAGCGTAAAACAATTCAAAACTTTATTTAGAATATTTTTTTGGAAGACAAAAGGACAAATAGACATTGTTAACATCTAGTATCCAACACCTCGCTATCGAAGTTGTGAAGTATTATAAAAAATTGTACAAACTCAATTACACTAACTCATTAAAAGTATAAGGCACTTCTTGAAATAAGCTGAAAATACTATAACGGTGTTTATAAGTATCGCTATACACAAGTTTTAAGTCTTATTATATGATTAAGAGTCGAAGAAAATTTAAGATTCATGATTCATGTTGTGGAAAACCTTCGAAACAGCATCCAAAATGTCGATTGGTGCCGTATGGAAGGTTGGAATTTCATTAAAAAAAAAATTTGAAACATGGTTTTCGATGTTTTTTTTTTCCGTAGAACTCGATTCTGAGGTCAAAAAAATTAAATATTTCTTTATTTTTTTTAATCTAAGAAAAACCATGAAAAAATCGAAAAAAGTGAGGTTTTTCATGGAAAACCCCCAAATATGTAGCTGTACCCTATTTTTTTATTGCAAATTCGGATTCAGCGCCGAAAAATACACAAGAAATCATAGCTCTGGTTAACTGCACAGACCTTTTTATTTTTTTTGTGGGCTTGTGTTATCTTTATTTATTTATTTATAAATGTCTTATAAAGGGATTGCGTATTCGAACTTAAGGGGTAATAAGGGTAATAAAATTGCGCTTTTTAATATTTTTAAACTGAATTTATTTTTTATCAAATTTATTCAAAAGATTTTATTCATATTATGTTACCTGTGCAAATATCAATTCTCCATCAACGTAAGATAATATGAATAAAATCTTTTGAATAAATTTGATAAAAAATAAATTTATTCAAAAGATTTTATTCATATTATCTTACGTTGATGGAGAATTGATATTTGCACAGGTAACATAATATGAATAAAATCTTTTGAATAAATTTGATAAAAAATAAATTTCCGGACTCCAATGTTCAGATGTCTCGGAGCGCGTATATATATGCGCTCAGAGGTATCTGAACATCGGAATCCGGAAATTTATTTTTTATCAAATTTATTCAAAAGATTTTATTCATATTATCTTACGTTATTATCTTACGGAGATTTCAAGCTTGGAGCTCTCACAGCTCCAAATGTCGTATTGTGTGAGTACGCATTAACTGTTCTCTGATATTAATATGAATACGATATTGGAGTTAGTAGAATACAAATATATTTGTACTTTCTCTATACCATATTTGGTATAATAGTATTCCAATAATAGTATTATAACAGTTCGGCAAATTGTAATGTATCAATTCAAAGTATAGCTGCATTCTTACAATACCAAATGTTTTTCCGTGTAGGAGCAGACCAAGGCGTGGCCCGTGAGAAATTGAGTAAGGTAATAGTTAACCTCGGCCGCTTCCTGGGCTAGCTAGGTATCCAGATGGCTAATTAGCCTTGCTGTCCAGCGGCACCTCGTTTCTGCCGCCTGTCTTTGCTGCCAGGCCTGGATGGTGTTGGCTCTAGCAGTTGTCGGCGGCTGCTTTGCCCAACACAGGTATCTGCTCGTGAACGAACTGACGCTCCTGGGCTAGTAGGTCGATGGGTATAACCCCAGAGACCACCATCACCGCGGACTCGAAGACCGTGCGGTAGGAGCACGCGATACGAACGTCCACTCTCCGTTGCACTGTGGCCATACGCTTGGGGTACATTTCTTACCCCAGCGTATCGGCCCAGACTTCGGAACCGTATAGCATGATGGATTTGGCAGAGCACATAAGCAAACGGCTCTTGCTAAGCCGTGGACCTTTGGTATTAGCCATGATCCGGCTAAGCGCCATTGTCGGCCGCCCTACGTATGAGTTCCCCGAAGGAGATCTTTGAGTAGAGCATCACCCCCAGGTACTAGCAGCTGGCTTGGTCTGGATCGTCGCGTCTCCTACGCTCATCGGGCGCAAGGCGTTACTGCGCCTCTTAGTAAGAAGCATGATCTCGATCTTGGCTGCGGATAATTCGAGCCTGTTGTCCTCCATCCAGGAGATCACTCTACGCATTACCTGATTGAGTCGCATCTGACACGCGTCGACATCTCTTGCGATGATGACGGCCAGTATGTCATCCGCATACCCTATCAGGAACGTGCCCTCGGACATTTCCATCCTTAGGATCCCGTCGTAGAAGATGTTCCAAACGTCGGGACCCAGGATAGAGCCCTGAGCTGCCCCAGATGTTATTTCCTTTTTTATCGGACCACCATCGGTGTCATAGACTATGGAGCGGTTCCCGAAGTAACTCCCGAGCATTCGGAGAATGTACCCGGGATGCGAAAATCTCGCTCCATGGCGTCCAGCGCCTGGTCCCACCTGACCGAATTGAAGGCGTTTTTCACATTTAAGGCGGCCAGCAAACACACGGGGCGTAAGAAATAGTTTCCCCGCTCCGTCTACCTTGCGGCGTCAACTACCTCCTGGACTGCATTGATGGTTGACTTGCCCCGTCTGAAACCATACTGGCGAGGGGCTAGATCTCCTGCCTCTCGCACGGCTGCTAGGAGACGAGGCTTCAGCGGCTTCTCCAGGAGTTTGCCTGCGGTATCCAGCATGCACAGTGGCCTGTACGATGCTGGAGTGTTTGCCGGACCCTTACCTTTGCTGATCAGCACAAGTTTCGCGACCTTCCAGCGGGCCGGAAATACGCTCGCCTGTAGGCACGAGTTGTACATGTCCAGCAAGAGGCTTGGGTAACTTACAGCTATCGCCTTAAGCGGCTCCGCCAGGAGGCCATCCGGCCCTGGTACTCTCTTGTTTCGCATAGACGAAACCACACTTGAGAGCTCCGCCCTCGTGAATACAGAGTCAACTGGGCAGCCGCATGGTTCCTGCGGGCGCTGCCTCTCGGGATTCCCGGGGAACAAGGCGTTTAGGATGTTATTAATCGTCCTCGCGTATGTTGGACTGCTGTCGGCAAAAGTCGCCAGATTGCGGGTAACGATCTTGTAGCCCAATCCCCATGAATCCCTATTCAGCGCCTCCCCCAGATCCCGCCAGCAGCTCCGCTGGCCTGACTTAATGGCCCGCTTTAGTTGCTTCTTGGGCGCAAGGTGTTCCGCGGCCAATGAGGCTGCGTCGAGTTCGTGTTGCCTGACCCTTCGCGCACGTCGGCGCAGAGCCAGGCACCTCTTGCGGAGGTCCGCGATTTCGCTCGTCCACCAGTAGGCAGGATGTCTCTTTCTGCTGCCGCATGATGGCTGTCACCCTCATGGCCCGCATTGGCGGCGGCACGTCGCCTGGGATGCTTCTCAGGGCTTGCTGACCCCACGTTAGAGCGGAAGATAGCTTCTCGGGGTCCATCTTTGAGATGTTTCACCTGGAGGGGGGGAGGGTGGGTGCCTAATAGATGCCAAGGACAGGTGGACATCATGAATGCGGATCGTTATGTAGTGGTGGACAATTCCATTATAGTCTTCGACCACCCGTCAGTCCTCGACTCGCTCCGCGAGCACATCGCTCGCCAGGGAGACATCTATAATAGTCTCCCTGTAGCCAGGCCTTCTAAAGGTGGATGTGATGCCGGAATTCAGCACCACTAATCCAAACCGTGCCGCCATTTCGGCGACCCGGCGTCCTCTAGAATCGGGCCTGGCTTCCCCCCATTCGAGAGCTTTAGCGTTAAAATCTCCCGCTGCAATCAGCTCGCCCCCCATGTCCTGCGCGGTGTCTTCCAAGCCATCGAGTTTGGCCTGGAAGTCGTCTATGCGATCATTTGGGGTGAGGTACACGCTAACGTAATAAGTGTCCGCATGTCTCACCCAGACAAAGCCGCGGCCGGATCCGTGATGCACGACGTGGAAATCCCGCGGGTCCGGTATCCATATGGCAGCAGCTCCAAGCTCATCGGTATAGCATCCCGACCCCCACCCCTTCCGATACTGTTCGCTGATGAGAATAATCTTAGCGTTCTTCTCGGAACAGATCTGGGCAAGTAGGTTTTGTGCCGTCCTGCTCCTGTTCAAATTTTCCTGGAGGACTAGGGCCATTTTCTCCGAAGACTTTGTATGCGCCCGATCCCGCGACATGTTTCCGTACCTCGGTCTCTCCCTCGGCATTGGCATACAGGAAGCAATCGGGCTCGGACTTACAGTTCTTACCAACATGGCCCTCCGCTCCACACCGGAAAAAGAGTTTACTCCGGTCTGGTCCCTTGCAGACCCAGCTCTGGTGGCCGTAGCCCAGACATTTATAGCACCTGGGTACTTCCACTCTTCGACGGATCCTACAGTTCGCCCATCCCACCCTGATTCGATCGTACCTAAGCAGAGCCGCGGCGGCCGATTCGTCGACCGACACCACTGCTACACGCTGCCCCCGTATGTCTGGTCCGATCACTGTCACCCTCAGGTGGCCCGTGTAGTCCGGCAGGACATTTGGTAAGGCCTCCTCAGCCTCTTTCTTCGTCGTGCAGTCGTCAAGGTCGCGGATCTCCACAGTGGTTCTGGGGACCAGCTCAAGAAGAACCTCACCCGCTCTGGTCCGCCGAACGGATCGCACCTCGACCCCGGTGCTGTCCGGCTTGACGGTTCGCCGCACAGTTGCCAGTACCTCGTCTAACATCTTGTTTTCTGCCGGATGGAGCAAGATCACTCCCGGCTTTCTCCTCGGCGCCGCCTCTCTTATTGGGCGCCATTTTATTTTCGGCCGTCTTCTCTGGCTTTTTCTTTTTCTTCTTTTTGTGTTTCGTTTCCACCTCCTGCCATTCGGAGGTGGGAGCCTCTTGCCGTCGGCTCTTCTTCATCGACCTTCCTTCCATTTGAAGGGGTGGGCTAGAGGCCCGTCGCTTCTTTCTGCGTGGACGGACCGTTAATACGGCGCTTTGTGGTTTTTCGAAAGAGACCGCTTTCGCCCGCATACGCGCCATCTCCTCGGCCTCATTCGCGCAACACTGCACTCCTTCCTAGAGGTCTCGAGGACCTCTATTGCGTCCTGCAGTTTAGGCCGTCCCTGCTTAACTTCGTTGGCTATGTTTCTTGGCCCCCGCCGTCGGAATGCGCCTGCGCGGAGGGTCGCTCTCACCCATTTCTTCTCCTTTGGGATAGCAGCTCTGCACATCCGTTTTCTCAGAGCTCGCCGCGCTAAGATAGCTCGTGACACTTTCCACACTGCTAGTACTGCCCGTTCTTATGAGCAGTGGCTCCACGTTTAGTAGCGGCGCTCTAAGGTTTACTCTTGGCAGCGCCGCTGACTTACCTTTTTTCTCCTCTCCTCTTCGCCCTTCCTCTGGTTCGTTTAAGGTTGACATTCTTTCTTAAAAAATAAAGATTCGTCACAGCATGAGCACCGATCCCCCGGATCCCCCCTTCCATGGGGGCAGCTGGTATGGCCCCAGCATATACCTGTAGACGGTGCCAGACAGGATGCGTCATGCTGTGATATATGACGCTCCATCCCGCTAGCTCACCTCTGCTCTCTCGAGCTTTCCACCCTGAACAAGGTGTTCAGGTCTCTGGAGAGTTTCCGGCAAGCATCACGCGACGAAACGCACTAGCCGATGCCGGTTAGCCGGTGCTGGCTATGCGACCGGGATCCCGTCTTACCGTCAACGGAAGCCAAAGGTGGTTCGGTCCTCGTCGCCATTACCTCGGATCGCCCCACCCCCAGGATCTCCTTTTGGCAGCTCACGAGTCGCAGTGCACGGCAAATACGGCGGTCTGCAATTAGTTTAGGAGCACATTTCTCCCTTTTATTCTTTCCAGAATCAAATCCTCATACGCTTTGGGAGAAGCCCGTTTATAGGGCTCCCTCATTTATCCATCAAACATTCAAACATGCTCTCCGCCCAGGTAATACCCTTTCCATGGTGCATTACCTGAAGCTTTTGCTCCGCTTGTGATCTCACCCCATAAAGAACTCCCGTTTATAGGGGACTCCTGGTATGCGTGCCATCCTTCGTCTCTACACGGAAAAACCTCGGCACTACTTCTAGTCGTACACGACTAGAGCGCCACGTATATCATCATACGTAACCAATCTCTAGTCTGTTAAGCAAGGCTTTTACTCGTGTATACTAAACCTGACTTTTGCCCGTGTACAAATCGCTGCGCGAACCCGGCGTTTTGCCGTGTACGCCAGACTTCACGCCGTTGATCAACAAATACTATTTCAGTATGTACACCCTGTGGTCATTATATCTGTCCGAACAAATTTAAAAAAATTCAAAACATTTGAAGATTTAACTTTAAAATATATATCTAT
This sequence comes from Megastigmus dorsalis, assembly GCA_900490025.1. NCBI lineage: Eukaryota > Metazoa > Arthropoda > Insecta > Hymenoptera > Megastigmidae > Megastigmus > Megastigmus dorsalis. Next base: position 11,988 of record UELU01119172.1, on the reverse strand, counting down.
AGTTATCATGTATATAGATATGCTTCTTGTTTATTTAATAAATTTTATTCGGACAGATGTAATGACCATAGGGTGTACCTTTTACAACAATAGGATTTAATACTCATTTTTATGGACACAGCGTAATTATAAATAAAAATGTTATTTAAGAATTAATAATTATTATTTCATTACACCTCTTTCATCAAGTTGTTTAATTTTTTCCCGATTACTTATTTTTATCTATTGTATAATAGTTCAGCAAAAAGTATTACAAAGTATAGTCAATATTAAAAATTTTGTTTAATTTATTTATATTCAATTTTTAAACGCTTTTTCGTTTGTTAGGTGTATCACTATATATTCTATCGAGCAGTTCCAACTTTCGCCACCTTCATGGGAATTAGCATTACGAAACGGTGAACCCGGCGAAAAGTCGTGTAAGCATACAAGAATAATTCTCGTGCGCGCCCGACAATCTCGAGCAACTGTACATCATATCCCTTCTGGTTAGCGTACATGACTAGAAGTGGTGCCGAGGTTTTTCCGTGTATATGACCGATCAAGATCCGTTTATAGAACCTACGGCTCCGGCTATGGTTGGCATGCAGCGTGCGTACTCAATTGCCCTTTCAGCTTCTGCAGCCCATCTCAGTTCCGAGCAATTTTATAGGTACTCACGCATTTGTTCAGCGTTCATCACTCTCGGATACATGCCGCACACTCATTCATAGAAGTGCAACTCCCATAATCCCATCATCCAACTAGCGGTGAAGCCAGCTTTCGGCAAGGTGCGAACAGTAGATGGCGTTGAATTAAAAGATTAAATTGCACTTGCTTATTAATAATAATAAACTGATATTCATTTATGAAATAGTTGAAAAGAATCAGATTTATTTACAGATGAGAAATTCAAACTGTTTCTACGACTAAACACGGATTTGCAGTGATTATGATTTACTCCTCCTTTGCAAACGTGCATTTTTATTTAAATGGTAAACCAATCTTTAATGCTACTAAGCAACATTTTCGAGAAGCGCTGTGAGTTATTTCAAAATAAATAATTTATGTGTGGTGCAGCGATGGCCGGCGGCGGGGATGCACTCGGTGGGCCGCTCCACTCTGTTCTTCTCGTGCTCCCCATGCGACTGCAACTCTACGCTGATTGACCCGATCGACTGATTTTCAATCGATTATTACTCAGTAATTACAGATTGGATCGAAAAATTTCTTAATAATTTTTGAGTTAGAATCTTTCTGTCTGATAAGCTGTGCGTTAACGCCCTGTGTATGCGAAGATGAGTAATTAAGTATGCCACGTGAATTCAAAGAAGTTGCAGTCAAAGAAACTAGAGGAATAAAGGTTTTCGGCCCCATCATAAAAAATCACATAGGCAAGTCATCCGACATAACAAAATGCTTGAAAGTAAGCAATTACTAATGAAGTACGGAATAAAATCAGAAGGCATAGTGAGGAATCTCGCTGTCCTTTCCGTGGCAGAATGGAGTTATCTCATCAAGCAATTTAATTGCTTATACAGGAATCAGGACATGCAGATAGTACTCTTTAAAAATAACTTACCTTTCCCATGTGCTGAAGATAGATATAAACTTATTAAAGAATATCATGAATCCGCATAAGGGCATAAGGCAAGTCGACGCAAGTCAATTTTTCGCTCTATCCGATATCGTAGAGTCTGATATTTTGTTCATTAACACTCTGTATGTGTATATCAAACAAATATTCTAAAATAGACATAATGAAACATATATATCAAAGTGCAGAATTAGAAATTTATTAAATATTATAACAAATTCATATAAATCAGATAAATTAAAATAGGGAATAATAAATAATTTTATTTCATAAAAAAATAAAATACACTGAAGACAGTAATATAATACAACAAATAAGAATAATCATCATTTCTATTAGATCGGTGACCTGAAGAAGGCATCGGGTTACTTCTTAGGTAATTATACAAATATAAATGTCTTCTTGAAATAAAATAATCAATAAAACTACGTATATTAGTAAGTTCAGTGCAATAATAAAGTCAATTGGAATAACTTCCACAATAATCTAAAAGACTAATACTTGATGAATTCAAGAATTTTTAGTAAAATTATACAAAAATTTAAGACGCACATGATACTAATATTAATGTGACTCGTAATAAATTAAGTTTAAAAAAGTTGGTTTAAAAATAATAATAGGAAGAATCGCTGAAATATAAACAAGAACTATTAATAATAATAACATCGAAAACGAAAATGTAATAAATGTACTAAAATTGCCGCTTAAAGTTGTTGTGAATATAGTACCAGAATTTGACGGTACAAATATATCAATCAAAGAATATATAGAAAAATTAAGTAAGAAGTATCATAGAGTCTGAGTTAAAAGATGAATTAGATTTAACAAAAATTTTAATTATAAAACTAAAAGGGGAATTATATGAAGCTGTAAGAAATTATACAGTTAATATTATTCAAGACTTAATAATAACTATTAAAAAGTTATAACCAACTCTGCACAATCTTCATGTATTACATGAATAATTATCCGAAACTGTACAAGAAGAAAATGAATCAGTATTAATATTTTCTAACAGAATGAAAAGCTGATTATTTCAATTTAAAGAACTGAAAGAATTAGAAGAAGCAGAAACACTTGATACATTAAAAGAATTCAATAAAGTAGTAGATAAATATTGAATAAAATATTTTAAAGATGGACTAACATTGGAAATACAAATACTTATAGGACAACATTCAACTTGGAAAAATATTCTATATGGCGCTATTGGAATAGAAAATAAACTCAATAAACGCAAACTATTGTGTAAAAATTATATAAATACTATTAATCTAAAAAATCTAGAAATTTTAAAGTTTCAAATCTGCAGAAATTATTCCCACGAGGCTATATATTGGCCATCAGCAGAATATTCTTTTCTAGAAGGAGTGTCAGAATCACAGAAAGCATATCAACTGACATTTGCACAATTATTGCAAGGTTTTCCTGAGCTTTTAAGAGAAGCACAGTTATGGTTTAGGTACATAAACCGAGAAATTGAGACCTGGTAAAAACTAGAAAAAGAACTGAGAAATTTCTTTCTCCCTCCAGGAGAAAGAAGACATCTAGACCAACAAATTCAGAATAGGAAACAAGGATCAAACGAGTATATACGCACATCCGTCATGACTCGCAATTACTATTATAATGCGCAGACGTGGAGGTATCAGTTATGAGGTGCAATTGGAAAACATATATTATAATATGAGACCAGAATTAAGGCTGCATGTTAAAAAAGAGATATCTCCAACAGCAACGATCTGATCGAGGATAGCCAATATTTCGCAATCACAAAAATTGTTTTTAGAGAAATTCATTGAAGAAGAAATGGCGACTTTTAAATCGATAAAAGGCGCTACACCTTTAGCTATGAACAAAATTAAGCTCATCGATGGTATGTCCAATAAACAGCGATATCGTTCAAGAAACCCAGCTATGATAGAAATAATTAAAACAGAAGTAGACAAAATGATAGAAGAAGGAGTAATTCAACCGTCAGACAGTCCATGGAGTTCTCCGATAGCTCTAGTTAAAGAAAGGATGGTAAAATGAAATTTTGTATTGACTTCAAGAATCTAAACAAAGTATCAGAGAAAGATACATATCCACTTCCACCAATAAATTCAATATTAAATAAACTAAAAGGGGCAAAATATTTATCGACAAAAGACCTGAAAAATGGATATTGGCAAGTACCGCTGAATAAAGAAAGTCAACCCCTTATAGCTTTTACAGTGCCAGGACAAGGACTGTTTGAATTCAAAGTTTTGCCATTTGGATTACTTGCCGCCACTAGCACGTTCCAGAGTTTTCTAGATAATGTAATCACGCCCGATATGGCTCCACAGGCATTCGCTTATCTAGACGATATAATCATCATATCCGGTCTTTTGAAGATCACATTAGATGTTTAAAATGAGCTTTTAAGAGACTAAGGGAGGCAAAACTTAGAACGAACCCAGAAAAATGTCAATTTGCGAGGAATCAGTTAAAATATCTAGGATACATCGCAGATGAAATCGGCTTACATACCGACTCGAGTAAAACAGAAGCCATGCAAAACATTTCGCCACCAATAAATGCAAAGGAATTAAAACGGTTTCTGGGACTACTCTCATGGTATAGGAGGTTTATCAAAGACGCATAACAAACAGCGGAACCGTTAAGCAAATTACTGAACTACTTGACAAAAGGAGGAGTCACAAGAAAAGGCTTTCGAAAACTTAAAGGAACAGCTGACAAATGCTCCGGTCTTAGCTTGTCCAGATTGTAGTAAAACATTTATATTACAAACGGACGCCAGTCTAGAAGGACTATGGGCAGTATTAACTCAAACAGATGAGACAAAGGGGGATAAATGGTATGTAAAAGCCATAAAAGCAGTGAACGAAATACCAGAGGAAAACCCAGAATATAGTATAAGAGATGGAAGACTATATAGTCATGTATTACGCACACTGGATTTTTAAGAGCAAAGTCCATCAGATGAATGGAAAATCTGCGTAACGGCCAATGAGTAACATAGAATACTGTACGAAAGTCACGACGCCCTGACAGCCGGTCATCTAGGCATTGCAAAAACATTAGCTCGTCTGGCTCGTGCATATTACTGGCCAGGAATGTTTAGAGGCTACGAAATACGTAAGATCATTTAAAAATTGCCAAATACAGAAGAGCCAGCAACAAAATACAGCCGGAATAATGCACGCAACATATATAGATAAAGCGTGGGAAATGGTTTCCATGGATTTAGTAGGACCATTTCCCAGATCGAACTCAGGAAAAACATCATTGTTAGTTATGGGTAGCAATTAAACCATTGAAGAAAGCCACAGCACAAACCATATCTCGAGCAGTGGCAGACAATTTATCGTCAAAGAATTGAAAAATTTATTGGACGATGCTCATATAGAACACAGACATGTACCGCCATATTCGCCTCTGTATAATCCGGTGGAAAGAGCAAATAAGACCATTAAGTCAGTGCTCAAGCAGTTCGTTGAGAACAAGAATCAGAAAACCTGGGATAACAATTTACCAGAAATCTAATTTGCTTTTAACACAGTAAAAAGCGAGGCAACTGGATATACACCTGCATTTTTAAATTTCGGTCACGAATTAATTGTACTTGGTAATTTAGAACAAGAAACCAACCGTCAGAAGAAATCTACAATAGAAAATCGGTTGAAAAACATAAAAGAGGCTATAGAGCTCACCAGAATAAACATGGCTAGAAGTTTTCAGCGACAGAAAAAGCATTACGATTTGAGAAGAAGGGATTGGTTACCAAGAATAGGAGATAAAGTTTTGAGAAAACTGTATATGCTATCGGACAAATCAAAAGCAGTTAATGCTAAGTTAAGCGAAAAATTCGAGGGACGATTTATTATAAACAAAATTATTTCACTTGTAATTTTCGATCTAGAAACAGAGAGGGGGGAAATTATACCGTTCATACATATTAAAAATGTAAAGAAATTTATGGACGATCCAGTATAAATAGGCGTAAGACACTAGAATAATCATCAGTCATGATCATATCAAGAAATTGTAGTTAATTTACTGATTTTTCCAAAGTAATTAACGTTTTAAAAAATGCAGTACAATTGTCTGGTAAACTGTTCTTAAAAAAACTTATTTTTTATTTTCTACATCAATTTTTTTACCAATTTTTAGAAAAAGTATATATTAAATTTTTTTTACCTCTTCTTAGTCTTATTGAAAGGTACCTAGCGGTAGTTCATGAAAGTTATGGTCTTCGGGTATACATATCGTTGGTTACCTTATTTTCTAGGCTAAAAATATCCACACCCTTGACAAAGAATTCTATATGCTCTAAAAATTCAAATATATCCTTAGCAGTCGTCATCGTCGATCTAGAAGTCCTAGTAAAAAAATTATAATGAGATATTGCATTGTCGCTCGAGATGAGTACCTGGCCCATTTTCAACCTTCTACGACATGGGGAACTGATTAAATTCATTTTGCAAGATATCTAAAAATATTTAAAAATATTGAAAATGATAGATCTGTAATATCCAGTAACATCAGAAACCTGTCGAATAAATTATTACATACATTGCATCTTGAAAAAGGATTCATGCAACTCTTAATTAGAGTAATCTTATCAGTAATGAACAAACTCCTTTTTAAAGTAAATAAATATCTCTAATACATTTATTTCCTGACAGTGATTAAATGAGTGTATTTTTACTCTAAACGAGTGGTTTTCAGATTAAGCGATTTAGTCGGCCCAGGTGTGCAAGAACCCATGTAATTCGTGGCATAAAGTTTAAGCTGAATAAAAGTAGGAAGAGAATATTCTTCAGTTCTTAATTTTGAAATGGCAAACAATGATAGGGAATGGAATATTTAAAAAATGATTCATAATAATTCATGAAAAATTTCATCGCTTAATTCAGGTACAAATTTTAATCATTAGTATATATGTAGAAGAGAACTAGCACAAATATATTTGTTCAAAATTTGTATTAGTTTCATTATGCTAAAAATATAAATAAAAGCTTCAACTGCTAAAATAGTCACGTTTTAAACATTGACAACACAATGAAATAACAGTTACATTTCAATAATAAAAAACCGTACCAATTCATTGGCACTTAGCTTCTTCAAATTTAATGATCTGTTCCAATTTGTGTGTGTGTGTGTGTGTGTGCCTTTGTGTGTTCATGTGTGTGTAAGTGCGTAAGTGCGTAAGTGTTAAGTGTGTAAGTGTTTATGTGGACCAGGGTGAGGAGGTTCAACTCCAATGATGTACTGGTGCTCCAGTGTGTGTGTGTGTGTGTGTGTGTGATATATATTATTATGTAACGTATATTACAGGGAATGTAACATGCAGATTCTCCCTAAAAAATAATTCGTTTTTATGAATACATACGCTTAATATTTCGCGCATGAATAACACTATTACTTTATTAAAATGATTACAAATCAAACCGTATAAGCTCACTCAACACTTGTGATCCGCAAACTCTAGGCAAACATCCTCAAAAATGTGAATTGGACATTTTAATCTTTGGCAAGACCTACAATAATTCAATGATATAATCTTTTGAAAATAAGCCATGACACTCCACTTATGCCAAGTGTAAAATGTACCTTTTAATCTTTTACTGAAGTGCGAATCATTATATTTAATTCGATGTTGAAATATTTTGCTCGTCCTCCATTTTTCACTCTAAGTTGTATATTCAGTCGATCGTATGAAGAACAATTTTGGATACGCAGTGGATGGTAAAATTAAATAAAAAAACTGCGTTAAATTACTATTTTGGCGACGTTAGCATTGTAGTTAATCTTTAATAAAAGGGTGCAAAGTTGTCGGAATATTGAAAAGTGTAAACTTTTACTTTTACATTTTAATTTTTTTGTAAAGTGTGAATATATGAAATCTACTTTACTTTATAAAGTGTGAAGCCTATCAATTACAGTTTGCAATAATTAAAATATATCTTTTACCCTTTATAAAGTGCGAAACAAAAATTTTTACACTTTTTACTTCCATTTTTTACACTTTTAAGTTTAGAGTATATATTAAACATCTTGGAAAAAAGGTGTAGGGGACATTGGCCGCGTAATTGTAACTTAATGGGAACCATATCCTCAACATGCACCAAACAATGTCATTCAATAAAACGATACTAATCGAGATAAGTATAACCTTTGAATTGTGTAAATAGGTGAGGATAGGTACAAAAAAACTTTATTTTCTCGTTACTACTACATCAAAATGTCACATTACGAATTATAATGTAGGCTAATGTCGCCTCACTCCAATACCAATATCGTTACTTTGGGAAGGGACACGTTGTTTACGCAGATAATTGGTACACGTCTCCAAAATTAGCAGAATATTTGCATGAAAAAGATACTGGTAAAGACCAAGGTGGCACTATAAAAAAAAAGAACTGGTCTTCCAAAATTAGAAAGCAAGTTAGACAAAGGGGAATCACAAGTAGGACATAACATGATATGGCTGGCATTGAAATGACAGGATAAAAAAGAAGTTTGGATGATCACTACTGTACATAAGTTCGGTTACGCATCTACTGGTAAAGTTCATTACAAAACTGGTGAAACAAAATTGAAACCAAGCTGCATTATTGACTATAATAAAAACATGGATGGTATAGACAATGTTGATCATCAATTAGCTTTAGCACAGTCAATACGAAAATTCCTCAAATGGTACAAAAAGCTATTTTTTTAAGGCGTGCGCTAATCTCGCCTTCTCATGCTTGTTCTGCCTGTGCGAAGCTCATGTTTCGAGCACTCTATTGACAAGCGTGTGCGAAATATACGCATGCGTAGATCATTATACTTCGCGCACGATCCTCATAAGTAGCGTGCTCGAGAAACGCGCATGTGCATATCGGTCTAATTCGCGCACGCAATAACTGGAGAGAGCGCGAGACCACCCACCTCTTTCTCGATTCGTGTGATTGACAAACTTCACACTCATCGAGAATACACCCAGTGGTAAAAAAACTAATTTCAACGAGTTTCGCTCATGCCGTTAAAAAAAATAAAGTTCGATACAAGTGTGCGAAGCGGGTGATACTGGCACGGGTGTGGCCTTGCTTCGCTCGGGCGGCAAACTACACCCGTGCCAGTATCATCCGCTTCGCACACTTGTATCGAAATGTACTATTTTCATCTACTTGATCTTGCTTTGATAACGGCACATGCTTTATATAAACTGAACGAAAAATTTTATATTTCTTTCACCGACTTTCGAATGAGTATAATAAACAGTCTCTTAATTGGTGATAATATTGAATTACCAATTTATCCTCAGCCAACTCGCCTTATAGGGAAAGATTTTAAAGAGTTCAATGCAAGTGGTCGAAAGCGTTGTACTTTATGTACACTAAGACGCGGATCAAAATTTTCAAAAAAAAACGCCATATTATTGCCCAAAATGTGAGGTATCATTATGCCTAGACTCTTGCTTCAAAGAATATCATACATTAGAGGCATTGTAAAAATCAAAAAATAAAAACAGAGGAAAAAAAGGAAAAATTACAAATATAGAAATTATAAAAAAAAATGAAAAGTTAAAAAAATATATAAAAAATTTAAAAAAAATGAAAAAAAATAAAAAAAGGGGCTACACAATACCCACGTCCACGTCGTTAGCCCTGGGTGATGCTAAGGGGGATTGAGATCGAGATTTGAGCTGGACCAAATTTCAATAAAATTGTAAAACAATCAAACTGTACATTAGGCCTACTGTACAAGCAGTTTCTTCGCTATTAGGAAATATATTACTAATTCAGGGATCCTTGAAGGGTTGAATACAAAATTTATTATAAATTTTCTGGTTTTCGAAAAGCTCGCCGAAATCCCTAGTTTTTCGACACTAATAAAAATGTCTGAAGGGTATTTTCAACTAAGTACAGGTCAAATGTACACTGTATAGTGATTGAATGCTCAAAATATTACTAAATGCCAAAATTCTCAAAAAAAATAAATGGATGTTCCCAAAAGATTTTGCCAAGATGGCTACCGGCGGAAAGAAGCCTCCCGATCGAAGCGATGGAAAAGTTTACAAGTATCATAGCGATACAAAAGTAAATTCAGTAGTTTGTATCATATGTGAAGACGTTTATCATATAAATAACTTTGTGAGAAGTAAAAGTGGATTGCAGTTGAGTGATACTTTCGTGATATGTAAAGAACACAAGGAGGTGAACATAACCTTAATAAATCCAGACCACGTGTTGGAAGGCGAAGTGAGAAAAATAATTGCCCAGATAAAATATGCTTCCAGAGCAGAAATATTACAAAAATCAAAGGAGTACGTACAAAAGCAAAAAATATGGGAAAACAAATTAGCAGAACAGGAAAAGTTACTAAAAGAAAAAGAAGAATTAATTAAAAGGATGGAACAGGAAAAAATAACACAAATGCAGGTAAAAAAAATTCGAAGTACTTGTGGAATAGATTTGGATCAAACAGTGCATGAAGAAACAGTTTTTGCAAAAGCTGAGCTGATATTGGTAAAAAGAGAAAATGAATTGTTTAAAGAATTAAATACGGAATTAAAAGATTTGAATGCTGAATTAGAAGAAAAGTTCTTCTGAATTAGAAGAAAAGTCTAGAGGAAAAGTTAAAAAACATTGAAAGTGAAAGACAATTTGGAAGCACAACAACTTTTGCAGAAGTAGCAGCTGGAAATATACAAAAGAAATCTAAGAACCCCCCAAGAATTGTAATAAAGAAAACTGATAAAAACGAAACCTTAAACGAACTTAAGAAAAAAGTAAGACACTGTATAATAAAAAATAAATCTATTCAAACCAATACGATCAGAGAAAGAGAAAAGTCTGACGAAATAATCATAACGTGCAATGACAACCAAAGTTTGGATAGGACAATAGATTATTACAAAATGAAATAACAGATTCAGTAGCGATTGAAGAAAAAATAAAACCAAGAATGAAGATTGTAGGTATAAACAATCTTGAAAATCTGAATGATAAACAACTAGAGGAAGATATAAATGAAAGAAACTTTTTTAATTTCAACGATTAAAAATGTAAAATTGTGCACTCATATATTAGCAAGAAAGGGACGCATACTGTTCTAATTGAAGCAACAGGAGACCTGCATAAGCATATTAAAGACAATAAAAATAAAATATATATTGGATATCAAAAGTGTATGGTGTATGATATAATAGACTGTAGAGCATGTTATAAATGTGGCATAATTGGACATAAAGCAAAAAAATGCAAGAATCCTGCCAAGTGTACTAAATGCACAGGTGCACACATGGTAAGTGAGTGTACAGGTCAGACCAATAAAAATTGCCTAAACTGCATTTTCAGTAATAATAGATATAATACAAAGTTTTCAATCAACCATGAAGCAACAGTTTATACAAGATGTGAAGTTTTTCAAACAAGGGTAAGGAAATATATAGACTCAATGGACTACGTTGTAAAACCAGTAATACTCAGAAACATAGGTAACATAGGAAACTATATTAACATGCCAATGTCAGCCGGACAATCAGGAATATCGTCTGAAAATTTAAATACTTTAAATGTTTCAATACAGAAACAAATACGTTCTTAATGGACAATTTTGAGATAAATTTTAACGAAATAATACAAAACGAATATCAATTTAAGAATACTGAAGATTTCAGCAAAAGCATAGGAAGAAAAAATTTTGTAATCTTTCACGTTAATATTAGAAGTTTAAATGAAAATTTTGAAAAGTTAGAAGTTTTCTTAAAGAGTTTAAATAACAAACCAACAGTAATTATTTGCTCTGAAACGTGGATAATTAAGCACATTGAACTATTTAGATTATCGGAATATAGAATATTTTATAATCTTATACTAGTGGCATTACACGTGAAATGTCCAGCGGCCCAAAATAAGCGCGAAATAAGGTACTTTTAAACTCGCGTAAAAAGAAGGTAAATGTATGTGAAAAAATTTATCAGGCATGGTTTTTGTAGATTTTGAGACGAGCTTTTTAATGGTACATTTCATTTTCCGGAATTTTCCCATTTTCACGGTGAAAATTCAAAAAGAAATCTTTTTGTTCATTTTTCTCAAAGATGGACCAATTTTATCTTTTTTTAAGTGTGTTCAATCGAAAGATGAGGTTTTTTTACATTTAAATAATAAATAAAAAAAGGGACTTTTTCGTTTTTTTCGAGACAGAGTATGTTAAAGACCGCGCGAGCAACCCCGCGCGGCGCCGCGTAGCGCGTCGACTTAGTTACGCTGCACGGGCGTATATTATTAATCTATATTATTCAACTTTCTACTCATTTTAACCCTTTCAGTCACAGAAGCCTATATATAGAAAATTTATCAATTAAACTCTATTTTTATGTTCTATCAACACTAAAGTAAATAAAAATGCAGAAGTTTCAGGATTTTTAATGA
>UELU01119109.1:0-11807 GCA_900490025.1 Megastigmus dorsalis | reverse complement strand
AATCTGACCTCAGATTCGTGATCAGCGACCGCAAAAACTCCCTATATATACAGTTTTCACTAAATTTCAACGTATTATTTAATTTTAAAAAAATTGGGGTGTTTTTGGGGGAGAATATCTACCTCTGAGGGATGAATTTTTAAAATCTCACCTCAGATTCGTGATCAGCGACCCCAAAAATCCTCTATATAAAGTTTTCAATAAATTTCACAGTATTGTTGAATTTTTTTTAATTTTAACATTATGTTATACCGTACGCTGCCGGGATGGGCCATATGGTGCGCACCCCTGATTCGCGCACATCAACCCTTAATTGGATCCTATCTAGTAGGCCTCAGAATACTTTTATATGGGGAAAATCAATTTTTCATTGTGTCAAAATCCCGGCAGTCTAAAGGTTAATTAAATTAATTTATTTGAAATCGATACCTGAGAAAATTATTATATCGTACTATACTCAACATATGCAATATATTTCTACTTCAAGGTAATTTAATTATATAGGTAATGTTATAATTGAAAAAACACTATGTTTAATATAATTGTGTGATTATCCTAAATGACCTGAATCCTACATAAGAGCATCCTACAAAAACAATGTACTAAAAGTATTCACAATAAAGTTACAGATTAACGACTGTCGGCTGTCTAACGCTATAAATACAAAGCTACTAGTTTTATTAACACAGAAATAATTTTATAGTGGAAACATAGATATATCACATCAAAATTACTGATTAAATAGTAGAGATTTGTAAAACGTCTTATTTTAAAAACAAAAGTAGAGAGTACTATATTGCTAAATACAATGTTGGTAAGATATAGTATGGTTTGAAACGATTTCGCATCCCCTAGTAAATTATGGGCCGCCGCGCCCACTGCCCTGCACCAGCTCCGGTTACTGGTTATAGATCCGGATACCTCGAACGCGCCCATTGTCATGTCGGTAAGATAGGACTACAACATCATTTTTTTTTCCCGTTCATAATTTTTTTTTATCGAATTTAAAATCTAACAGTCAGAGACTCTTTTTTAGGGGATAAAATATTCAGTTCTAAATACAATTAGTTCAAATAAAATCGTGGTTATACTTACACGACAACCTGCAGCTATGCGCATCGCGATCAAAATATCAGGGGGTGACCGGTGAAGTGAAGAACGAGAGAGCGCGCGCTTTTTTGCGTCATGTGCACGCATCTCCCTCGCTCTCCTCTCACAGTCTCAACGGAAAAAAAGCAGACGGTATAAGGAAGAATATAGGTATATAAAAAACGATAGGAGCGGGAGAAAGACAGAGAGAGAGAGAGAGAGAGAGAAAGAGAGCGATATATGCTATATAATATTGTTCCGAGGAAGATAGCGGACGGCCAGGCGACGCCGAAGCCAAAATGGGTTCGCTTTTACATTGTATCATAACAAACCGAGAAGTTGAAAACCGAGACGCCGGGAACTCGCGTGATTAGCTTTTCTCGCGTCTCGATATCAGTCGCGTGTATAATTATAGTTTAGTTTAGTGCGTGCGAGTGTAAATTATGGAAGCTTTGCTGCCTTCGGAAATTGCGAGATTGGTCCTTGGTGAGTGCTTACATATATGAAAGGAGCCGTTGCAAAGCGATCATCTTTGCAAAACATCTCATAACCTTAGTCCGCAAAAACATCAATACAGCGAGATTTTTACTGTATTCATAATAAAAGTTAATTATTATTTCTCGTTTTTCTTGGTATACCTCGGTCAGTTACGCATTGTAGGTTGTTTGTTTTTTGGGTTTTCTTTGCTCTTCACTAATGCTCTATTTGTTTTCATTACTTGCATTATTTACATGAAAAAGATTGTATCAAAATTTTTTTAATACCATATCTGTTAAAGCAGTGAAAGTCTATGAATACCATCAAAGTGGATAGTCAATCATTGACTATATGTTGTATCTGTAGTTGCTAATATTTTGTTCAATTTTAGGATATCTCCAAGAACAAAAATGCGAAGAAGCAGCCAAGATGTTTTTGGAAACATCGCCGCTCCTTCACGAATGTCGAATAGTAGCACAAAGAGGTGGAAGATACTCTACAAAAGTAGGAGGTTTAAGTTTAGTAGATATTTTAGATAAATATTGTACTGCCAATGTAATGGGTAAGCTATCAAAATCATTAGTTATATTGGACATGATTTAATTAAACCTTTTACATCATAAAATTTTAATTCCATAGTTCAAGAGAAGTTAAGTAAAGCATCAGACTGTGAACAATTGAAACACTGCAATGATTTACTAGAACAATTAAGATATCTTCTAGAAGGATCAAGAGGACATCGTTTTGTAGTAAATATTAGTGTGCCATCCCAGGTATTTTCCAATACTGTAATATGTATATTGATGTGAACTTTCAATTATCATTTGAAATTTACAGAATTCACCAACTGGAACTTTTGGATCTCCAATTATTTCTGGCAGTACAAGAAAAAGACACCACAGTAGTAGTGAGCGAGGAAAACGTGCTGCTAAGTCATTAAATAACTCATTGGAAAACCAGACTCATATTAATGTTGTTCAAAGTGAGTAAATCTATACAATGCTTGAAAACATATAAATAACATCAAATGAAATAAGTTTTAATAAAATTTGCTTAATAATTTGAATGATGAAAGGATAACTGTTTTGTATACATATTTTAATTTATTGCAGATTGTGATACTGTTGAAGCAACGCCACTTGAAAGTTTACCTGGTCATAAAATTTCTACAAGGCAAACTGAAACAGAAAATCAGTCAAATATCTTGAATGATAAAGCTTTAAATAAAACTGAATTGAATGCACATACTTCAAAATTAAATGAAGGTAAATTCAATGTATCTGAAGACAAAAATTTAATAGTTGAAAGTACAGATACTATACACAGTAATTGTAAAGACCAGTCAACTGAGACTGTACAAAGATATATTTCGGAGCAAATGAAAAATAAATGCACAGCAGGAACTAGTACAGAAGAATTAATGAGTTACTCTAGTACTGAAGTGCAAACTAGACCTTGTGATTTGCCAGAATTAGAATTTGATATAAGTGATGAACCAGTTGAAAATTTAAGTGTAAGTGAATATCTGAAATCAAATATACTTTATATTAGTAAATTATAAATCATTGTTACTATTATAATATTTTTGTATAAAGATTCTCATTTTCTTTAAAAATTTTCAGATATTAACAAAAAAGCTACTGGAACGTACAGAATTACATGAGCGAATAGCTAATAATATAAACAAAGCCATTCTTCCTGTCGAATCATTCTTTCGTGAAGAAAATGTACATGTTAATTCTACAAAGCAAACTGCCAACGAAGCCAATATATCCTTATTAAGTGATTTTGACAATGCAGTTAAATCAGTAGTGCAAGCCACAGAAACCGATCCTGTATTTGAAGGGTTTATGCATGAAATTTTTAAGGTCGGTGAAATTGATACAAGTGAGGATTCTGATGCTAAACAAAATCAAGGATCAAATGACCAACCTTATAATCAGTAATTCTACTTTTTATTTTTTATGTTTTAAACAATTTTTTATAATTCAAATTAAATTAAAACGTTATAACCTTAAACAGTGATGAACCAATGGAACTTGATAGCAGCAGTGAATTGATTCAACCAGCTGAATCCGGTAATGGTCATGAAATACCACTGAAACAAAGGTTGCGCAGTTCTTCTAGGTCTCAAAATGCCGCTGTCGATGAAGAAGAGTAAAACTGATTTCTAAATTACTTTTATTTTTAAAAAGATATTAATTTAAAAATAAAGATCTCAAATTTTTTAATTAACAATAATAATTAGACATTTTTTTACATTTTCTTTTAGGAAAGAAAGCAATAGTTTGTTAGAAAATCAAAATGCAGAGGCCATTATGAGCATTGTAAATGTCATTGCCAGTAAAAGAAATTCCTTAGTAAATGATGAATCTGAAACCAAAGATAATACTACTGAAATCATACTAGAAAATAAAGTAACAAAAGAATCTACAAACAATGCAAAGGCAGAACCTATAAAAAGTAACGATGACAATAAAACCATTAAAACAGCAAAGAAAAGTTCTAATAGAAAAAAATCAACAAAGCCAAAACCACCACCACCACCCCCACCAGAACCAGTATTGGAAGATGTTCCGACTATGCCAACATTAATTTTATGCTCTGAACAAGATGTGGCATTACTACGGAGTAAGCATTTAATAACAAAATATTATTTATATAGTAATATTTTACTACTTTAATTAGAACATAACAGTATTATGAATAATATACATTTATTAATGTTTCATTCACCCAATAAAAAGATATTGTTGGTATTATTTTCCATTTCTTGCATAAAATTATTTAAAAAACAAAATCATTCACATTAATTACGAATTTTCTATCTATTGTACTGTCAAATCTTCAATAATACTCTATTATTTTAGATCAAGATAAATACTTACCAATCGCTCCGAAAAATGAAGAAGATAAGACATCTCGCGTTACTGATCCACCAACAACTATTTATCTACGCACAGTGAACGTTCCACGTCATCTGGTAACCCCTGCTCAACTTGAAGCCTCAAAAATGACGAATCCACTGCTATTACAAACAGCTTTGCAAATGCAGCAGCAGCAGCAACCAAGCTCTCCAAAATCGGGTGTTGCACCCACTCCCAATGCAAACCTTCCCATTATAGTAGTTGAGGACGAGAAACCAACACCAGTCGAATCGATCACCCTTTACGGTGGCGAAAATGACAATACCCAAGTGAAAGTGGCACCAATAGCCGGTATGCCCATAATCGACTTGGACGATTCGACAATAGGCCTTACTACTGGTAGTGGACTATCACCTTTCTTCAAAGGTATTGTTAGCAACGATCCTGCAGATCTGGCTCAAGAGGCCAAAGAAAAATCTAAGCCAAATGAGCCACAGTCACAGGTTGAACCTGAACCCCAACCAAAATCTCAAGAAGTGCACGACAGAATTGAGGAAATGGATTTCGACATCGTAGTTAACAGTTCCGAATCAACGGCTCAAGCTGCTGAAGCTCTAAAAGTAGAAGCGGTTCCGCAAGAAAAGGAGCAGAAGGAAGAGACGAAACTGAAAAGAACAAAGGATGAAAGCATCAAAATTAGCGAGATAATAACTAGGCACACGCCAAGGACACTTCTGAAATCGCGTTCCAAGAACAACCGATTGAGCCTGTCAACACCGCGACGCCGAAGTAGCCACGTACGAGCACTAGATTTTAACACTCCTATTAAGCTGGGTAGTAACACTAAGAAAATTCCTCAGTCTTGTACCAAATCGAAATCCGTCTGTCGTTCCAGTTTATTCAAATCTCCTCCAATCTCCAGCACTATTTCCAACATTAACATCAAGACCACTGTAAATACGCAAACCATTCAGAGAGTTAAGACTATCAGTCCCGTGAAGCAGTCGTCAGCATATTTACGAGTGCCAATAGCAACCAGGAGTCCGGCACCAAAGCTTCAAGGCAATTGGGGCAAAGTTACGGGGATTGGCTTAATACTAGGCGAAAATTCAGCGAGTGAAAGTTCGCCAGAAAAGTCGCAAGCGGAGTATCAGCCGCCTCCTCCCCCTAAAGTTGAGGAGCTTAAAGATGAGGTGCCTAATGTCGAGTCGAAAGAGGTGGTTAAGAAGAGCTGGGATAGTGATCTGAGGAAAATCGTCGGAGCTCTTAATAGTGAGGAAGAAAATAAGATCAAATCGAAAAGTACAAAGAAAAAGAGTAAAAAGAAAGGTACTGCAGCGAAAAGTGATACTTCTGCTGAAGTCAAAGAGGATCTAAAGGATAAAAGAAAAGCTGCTAAGGAAACTAAGAAGAAAGGTGCGAATAAGAGTAACGGCGAGAGGCAAATGGCAGATAACAAAAATTATAGCAATACAGATGCGAGACAAGTTGACAGCGTTAAAAAAATCGAAATCACACCTCCTCCTCCCGTCAGTAAAAAACTTTTGCTCGAGCCTACAAAAGCTACCAAATCCAGCGAAAACGAAGCAGAGAACAAGGGAAGTAATACGTGTTTAACAAAAACTTCATCCGAAAATGCGGATCCAGCCTCACGTCACCCATATCTGTTGCATCTTGAAACTCCTCGCAAAGAAATCCCTGTTAACGTGCCACCTACGCCTCAAGTTTTAGCAACCCCGGCAGATAGTTTGGCGAAATCAAGCAGATCAAAACCTAAAACGAATGTCAGTATTAAAAACCACATCGTAGATACGCCTGAATTTCCAGTTACACCTTGCATCGTCATTACACCCAAGATCGTTGAAGAAGACAAGGAAAGAAAGTCATCACCTTATTATGAGCCCAGCGAAGAATCGACACAGTCGGTTAAAACGAAAGAGATCGTTAATACTGAAAAAACAGTGGTAAGTATTGTTTTACTTTAACAGGCTAAAAATCTCTAATATAATTTCCTGACGCTTTCTTCAAATACTGATAATATACACTATCTTCTTTTTTTTTTATTTTTTTTTTAAGCATAATTAAATTAATAAATTATATTTTTGCTTTGCACAGATACGAGAGACAACGACTACAATCACGATACAAAAAAACGTTATGGAATTGCAAGAAAACCCAACACTCGAAATGACAAAATTCGGAGTCATAGGAGAGACTATAGTGCAAGGAGAAAAGGAGGAAGAAGCTATAACATCTGAAGAGAATTCAAAAGAAACTTTAGATGAGGAAAGCTTGGACGGTATGAACGCGAACGCGAATTCAGATTCGAATAGTGACAACGAATCGTCAGACTCGAATAGCTCGTCTTCGTCTTCCTCCTCCTCTTCCTCTTCCTCCTCCTCCTCTTCCTCCTCCTCTTCAAACACCTCATCATCGAGTTCCTCGAGTGGCTCCAGCACAACGTCTTCACCTACTAAATCTATCGTCATGGATAGAGAATCCCAGAATGATTCCGCCACTGAATCCGAAGCAGACAGTCAAGAAAAAATGCAAAAGGACTCTTCAAAAGCAAGCAACGAAAGTGTTGAAACAGTCGAAAATAAAATAGAAAATCACGAAAGTTCGCCTAAAAAGGTGTTTGCAGTACTAAAAGATAACTCAGATGGATCTATAAAAGAAACACCTGCTAAAGAAGATTGTCCTGAGGCAAACATTTCAGAGACACCAAGCGTTACAAATGCTGAACGTGCATCGCGGCTTGATTCAATCACCAGTTTGAATTCTAATATCTCTGCCTACATCACCACTTCTCAGAGCGATCAATCGATCAGGACTACACTGACAACGAAAGAAAGTGGAAAACCTGAAAACACGTGCAATGCAGTCTCGTCGTCAGGCAAAGTTCCCAAACCCGATGCAACGAAACCAAAAATTATCAGTATACAGAAAATTATGCCAACCGATGGGATGACGCTCCAAGTATCGAAATTGCTACAGTCAGAAATACAGAGAAACCCTGTCGCGACAATCCATCAACAGCAGGTTCAAGCTACGTATAATGCAAAGCTTAGTATGCAACTAGAAGAGAAAAGACAAAGGGTGGTGGCAAAATTTAAAGAATCAGCGGGGGTTAAAGTTATTGCGACGAAAAAAAGTACAGATGCCAATAAACAGAAAAATGTAACTTCCTCGATTGACAATGTAAGAAGAAAATGTAAGCCAGTTCAGAGTACAGATTCGGTACAAACCGTTAAAATGGAAAATATTACAAAACAAAATGGTAATATGGATACAGAAAAAAAAGTAGTTGAAGCAAGTGATCGAAACTTAAAGGAGATTAGAAAAGGAAAAAGTAAAATGAGCCCTAGAAAAAAGAATATTCATGACAAGGACCAACTTGATGAGGCGAATATTAAGAAAGTCGATAAGGAAACGACACAAAACGTAGTCAAAGAAGTAACAACAATAGTAATTCCAATTAATGTTGCAAGTTCGAAGGGCATACCGAAATCAAAGGTTGATCAGGTCAAGCGTGATTTATTCAGTGACGAGGAAATCAACGATCAAAGGACAACTCGATCTCAAACTGCTCGACTGAGTGGCGATACTCAGAAGAACGACGAAAATCTAGATATAAATGTGGACAGTTCCAAGGAGAATTTGCCTGGCGTGTTAGAATGTTTGCAGCTGATACCTGCCAACAAGAACGACCAGGATCCACAAATTCACAGTAATAAAAGTCCGAATAAAGATGGTTTTAGCACTAGCCAGACTAACGCACTCGAATATTCGTTTATTTACGACGAATCGGTACCTATCAAAAAGAGAAAACGAAAGTATAGTAGTCCGGAGCTGGCTAGTGATTATACATTTAGTTATCCCGACGATGATTATATATTAAGTGTTACAGGTTATGAGGAGTTATTTCAAATGGCTCCTAAAATTAAAAAAAAGATTCCGAGTCCAAAGAAATCACCTACAAAGTTAAAGAAAAGCAAGATTTCTGATAAAGTTGGTGAACAGCCATTAGCATCTTCTTCACCATTTATTAAGGCCTCCAATACCAAGAGCAGCAAAACCCATTCAAATAAGAAAAAAAAACGATCATGCAAGAGAAAAACATCGCCAATAAAAGAACATAAGC
This sequence comes from Megastigmus dorsalis, assembly GCA_900490025.1. Taxonomy (NCBI): domain Eukaryota; kingdom Metazoa; phylum Arthropoda; class Insecta; order Hymenoptera; family Megastigmidae; genus Megastigmus; species Megastigmus dorsalis. The sequence continues at coordinate 3,230 of UELU01119109.1, read as the reverse complement.
AGGTATTTTTATATTTGTATATCAATTTTTTTTGTTTTTTTTTTTTTTCAGGAAAATGTTAATGGAAGTTTAATTCGAAAAGAAATAATTTAAACTTGCTAAAACTGTTAACTTAAAAAGTTATACTTGTTTGTATAACATTCTATAATGAAGTTGAAATCATACGCTATGTTAGAACCTATATAGAAACAGTATTGAATTTTTACAAAATTAATATACTTATACCACAGCTATGCATTTCTTCTCATAAGCAGTAGCTAATAAAATATTAATAAAATATTACAATTAAATCAATACATTTTTTATCTATAAAATAGAATATATGGTATATAACATTTCATACATTTAATTCAATAATTTCCGTAACATTTCTCTAACAATTGAATTTACAATAAACATCTTATCACATGAATCATTTTGCTTTAGGTTGAGAAGAAATCTAAACAAGATCCACAGACACTTTTTAATAAAATAGTAATAGAAGATTTCTTAAAATCTGTTCATGTTCCAGAATGATGAAACAACATATTTACAATTTTTGAACATACCTATGTAGAGCATTAATATTTGTAAATAGTTGTATATATAGGTTAACTGTGGTCTCATGACAATCGTTATTTATATTGATAAAAAATACTATTTTTCATACCAATTATATTTTTGTAAAAAATGTTTACATGTAAAAATGTCTGTAAATATTTTAATTTTTAAGGAAAATTCGTTGCTAAAGAATGAAAACGTTACTTAAAAAACAAAGATTTGTACTTGCGTCACATTCTTCAAGAATAAAAATCATTTTACAATATTAGGTTATATTTATTTCTTAATATTAATTTTCAATTATGAAAATAAGATACAAAGAATTGGTTTATAAATTATATGACCATTTTACAATACTTAAAGTACGCTTAATGATTATGAAATAGTTAATTTACTTAACTCTGTTCTTTTACACACTTATCGACATCATCAATAACCTTCATAAGTGATCTCCAGTTTTCAATATTCATACTAATTCCTAAAAAAATTAAATAATACTTAGTTTTATTTCAGTAAATTAGATAGAATTGTATTCTTTAGAATGTAAAATAGTTTACCTTTTTTACCAGGCTTCATGTCACCCGATTTATCCATATACATTTCTCTGATATCAACAAACAACTTTCCTTTGAAATGGCGGACAGTAACACGTTTGTTACCTCCTAATTCCCAAATGGGTTCATCATTTTCAGATTTTGTATCTTTCTTTGCTTTCTTAGCTGCCCCTTTGTCATCTTTGCCTTTCTTTGCTCTTTTCTTAGATTTTGTTTCTTCTTCTGACTGTAATATTTTATTTCATGTTAAATGTGTACTAATATTAATTTTAATTAATTTTTTTGTTACTAATATTTATAATTTTTGGTTTAAAAAACTATTAAATTTTAGAATACCAACTACACCACAAAGTTTAACAAGTGTAAATTTATTAACATAATATCAATTAATTATTCTAATACTACATTTTAGTATATGTATTTTTTTTATACTTGTAATTAAAAAATAAACTATGCTTAAATTTTAAGAATTTTTTAAATAAAATTAAAACAATTTAAATATATAGTACCTCAGAGTCCTCTTCACTTAAAGAGCTCTCCTGCTTCTTTTTTTCCTGTTTCTTTGGCTTGCTTTTCAACTTAGCTTCTTCCTGTTAACATTAAACAAAAAAAAATGTATATTTAAAATAATGATTAAAAATATTGATGTAAAAGTTAACGATTCAATTACCTCTGAAGTAGCACTGCCACTCTCACTTCCTGTATCAGAAATCACTTCTTTGGATTTCGGCATTTTGGATTCCTATAATATTGTAAGTATCTAAAAATTAAATTTACTTCTTTATGGATACTTGTAGAAGCGTTACAATGGAAGCTTAGTTAATTTTACGATTATAAACTTTAATTAAGCAACTGAGTCTATTCCAATCTACTTGAAGTAAAGTCTCAATTATCTTCTTTAGGATACATCTATAAAAAAAATAAAGATTCATGTACTTAGATAAGAGACAAAAAAACTAAACTAATGCTTATCGTAAAATCCGTTAGTACAATAGGTTTCTATAGCGGCATCAAAAACAGCTCGAAGCACACAAGGAAAACTCTTGTAATAACATGTAATTCTCTAGTTTGATTGGAAAAAAGGACTGTCTAGCTTAAATTTAAACTACCTCGAAATTTATTTATTTCAATATTTTAATACTAAAATACTTACTAACAAAAGAAATGTGTTTTATTCTGTATTCGGCGTCCCGCGTTCGGAGAACAAGAAACAAGAATGAACAATACCAGAATCGCTTAGATCCGGTAGTCGGCAGTCGGCACCACCGTCGGCGGCGGCGCCCTCGGCGAAGGCTTTTTTAGGTCTGTTCGTTTTCTATACAGAAAAAAAAAGAAATTGCTTTGTCAATATGTCAATTTGGATATAGGTGAACAAACATCGGATCGGCTATAAATTGCGAAAAAAATTCAACAATGTCTATGTATGCCTATATTTCATTATCGCTTAAGGTTGTATATGCTATATAGTCGAAATGATGACACACAATTGAAAATTTGTAAATAAGTAGATTTTAACAATACAAGATCACCCACAAAATTTTAGAAGGATTGATTAGCTCGTTTAAAAGTTATTAATAAGTATAAATTTCAATTTAACATGCGACCTATATCTATCAATTTAATACCAAAATTCACGTACAATCGTGAAAAAACTAAGGAAAAAATAATGTCAAGTACTTGAAATTTTGTATAACAATAACTAATTATACTTTAAACATGTACCAACGATAAAAAATGTATGTCATTAGCTATAAATGAAACAATTCAGAATTAACATGGTAAAAAAGGGCAAATTTGCAGCCAAAAGTTTGTAAAATGAGTCTTCATATAGTCAGAAAATACTTTAAAACACATTTAAATCAATTTTAACCGATTCCGATCTTCAATACTAGTATAGCTCTGTATAAAATATACTTTCAAATCATAATAGCTTAATTTTTAAATTTGACTAACTTTTGGATTTGATGGTATAGCCTATACAACCTTAAACGATGTAAGATGTAGGAGTTTGAACGTCATCGCAACCCGACTGGAAATGAGAGTACGGCAAAAGTCAGGTCCGGATAAGGTACCTGAAAGTGCGGAACCGGTCCAGATCCGGTGCCTGGTCTGGCCCGGCTCATGAATCTAACCCTG
>UELU01119077.1:0-48204 GCA_900490025.1 Megastigmus dorsalis | reverse complement strand
CCCCCTTCCCCCCCGCACACCCTCTCCAATTAGATTAAACCGCGCGCCGAATACCCGAGACCGGACGTCCTTAATTTCTTGTTCCGTTTCTTTTTTTCTCTCTCCCGCTCTCCGCAGAACATCGAGAACTTCATGAAAGACGTGTATAAGGATCGATATGGCGAGGACATATCCGAGAGCTCGGTGCAGAAGTTGTACGCGCTGGCAGTCAGCATATTCGCCATAGGCGGCATGGTCGGGGGCTTCAGCGGAGGAATCATTGCCAATAGATTTGGCAGGTCAGTATCTGTGTGTGCAGACTCGTTAACTAATGCAGCTTCGATCCTCGCTTTCTTTGTTACCGAGTACCTAGAAGAACGAGTATATACAAGTTTCTTTAGTCGCAGCGGTGAATAATGGAGGCGGCTTCAACTTGCAGTTGTTTGCTCAATTTTCGATTTAGAGCTTTGTTTGGGAGCTTGAGGATTGGGCGATCAAGATAATAACGTGGAATTTCTGTTACGATGAGTCGCCGAGTCAGGTGATACGGTTTTTTTTGTCGTGGAATTTGTTGCTTTCGAAGTTACACGAGGGAATCAATTTTATGGATTAGGATATTACTTGCGAACTAAAATGATTAAGTAAAAGGGTATTTACGCGTAAGATTAATTGATCAAGAAGTTTTAATTAAAATTCTGAACAGTTTTTGATTATTCCACTCACTACGACTTTATCAAAAGTTCTCTTCAAACAAAACCCACTAAAGAGAAATTTACAGGTTTTACAACGTTCTATATATTTTCAAATTGCGATACTGGTTTTTTACATTTTTACTTCAACGATATGAAGATTACGGTATTTCAAAAATACTAACTTATACATATTGCAATGATGTTAAATAAAGTTTTAAGCGCGTTATCCCTCTTCGGCTTGCTGCGCAATATGAATGTAAATTTTAATATTTTGTTACACACGCATAAAAGATTTTTATTATAATTACGAAATAAATTAATGAAGATATATTGGTTCTGCTTTATACGATGTTAACATAAATGCTTGTCAACCGCATAAAAACGTTGATAAAATAATTCTCATGCAATTTAAGTTTATCGCAAATTCAAATTATAAATACGTAAGCAGAAAATTAAAGGATAAATATATCGATAGAAATTAATGATGTAGACGCACCAAAACAGTTCACTGTGTATAGAGTCTCTGAAAGCAACGATTGCTCGGTGCTTATTTTGCCTTCGACGCGATATCGTTCGAGGCGTTTACCAAATAAATATATTCAATGCGATCCGTCTGAAAGTGCGTTGATATAGGTGATCGTTAAAGCCTCGTTATAGTCGTTTATCCGAATCGGGATAATCTTAGCGAAAATTAGGGGATATACCTAATACAGCTAATACAAATACGTCGGTGTCGGTGTATCCCATATTTCAGGAAGGGCGGCCTGCTGATGAACAACATGGTGGGCATAATCGGTGCGATCCTGATGGGCTGCACCAAGATCGCCCACTCTTACGAGATCCTGTTCGTCGGTCGCTTCGTCATAGGCGTCAATTGCGGCCTCAACACGTCCCTCGTGCCCATGTACATATCGGAGATAGCGCCGCTGAATCTGCGGGGCGGCCTAGGCACGGTCAATCAGCTCGCCGTCACGATCGGCCTACTCGTGTCCCAGGTACTCGGTATAGAGCAGATCCTCGGCACCAACGACGGCTGGCCCGTGCTACTCGGCCTCGCCATCTGTCCGGCTGTGCTGCAGCTCCTGCTCTTGCCGCTCTGCCCCGAGTCGCCCAGGTAACCTACAATCTTCTTTTATTCCCTTCCTATGCCTACTAATTAATACTAAAGAGCTCTGCCCCTCTGTACCTAATAGAGTATTGTTCTGTTTGCCGTAACGCGTTAGAACTATAAGTGCTGTATTGGGTATGACACAATGAATAATCGACTTCTATATAATTAAATACAATTGTAAAGATCAGCATATCGACAAAACTTATCGGAATCTTCAAAGATACAGACAACTATGAAAATTTTCTCATTCTACGGTTTATTATAATTTTTAATAAAAAATGTAACTTCGCGTATAATTAACGTCTGTAATTCGTATTTAATTTCGTGTAATTAATTTAAAATAAATCAACCGTGCATACGCTAAGTAATAAAAGTATTTGTAAAAAACCCATGCATATTCTATAAGTAGTAACATATGAAATGGGTCAGCCGTGTTTACACACTCATAATATATGTATACGCATCACGCGATTCGTCGGACAATCATTACAATTCCCGTATTGCAAATCAACTTTTTTTGTTTAAATTACAATCGAAATCAATTAAACCCTTGAATTTCTTCGTTTCAATTTTCCACTCCAAATATCGATTAACATATAATTTATGCGTATATATATAGGTATAGTATGTGATGCTACTACGTGTAAAGCAATACGGATTTTCTGATGATTGCTACAATATGTACGTATAACAGCAAGGCTCTAAATATGCAAGAGCCCAGTTCCGAGGCTTATACTGTCTGATAATGTAAATTTTATACCATGAAATTGCAATGACGAGCCTACACACAGAGATGTAACCGATTCGGAGATATAATTTATCGATAGTAGCTGAAAGTACTATTAGTGATAAAATTAAAAATGCAAGTACGTGACGGTCTCCCTTCTCAAATGGGAATTTTATCGTAATTTTAAAAAATTCCGAAGCAAAAGACACGTTGTACCTATAAGTATCAAATTAGAATGAAAATTGGCTCAACGAGTAAAGTCCGAGCAAAGAGTACTCTGCGAAGACACGATAGCACTCAACCGCGGAGGGGGCAATGAGAGGATGATGGAAATATTTGCCTCGGCGACGGCAAAGAAGGGAGCAAATATTTTGGCAGAATTAAGCGCGGAAGGGGGTCCATCGGAAGTGGCGGTGGCGACGGCGGTCTCATGAATAATGCGCGGCTCGAGTGAGCGGGGGAAAGCAAAAAAAAAAAAAAAAATGAAAAAAAAGAAAAAACGCGAGTCGATGGTACACAGGGGCAAGGTAGTAAGGTAATAAAGTGGCATTTCGGGAGGCGATAATCAAGCGGAGCCTCCTCGAATTCTCTCTCTCTCTCTCACACCGAGTGACTCTCTCGGGTCGTTGCTGGCCGCAGGTATTTGCTCATTACGAAGCAGTGGGAAGAGGAGGCGCGCAAGGCTCTGAGGAAATTGAGAGCGAGCAATCAGGTGGAGGAGGACATCGAGGAGATGAGGGCGGAGGAGCGGGCCCAACAGGCCGAGTCGACCATCTCGATGTCGGAGCTTATATGCAGCCCGACACTGAGGGCGCCCCTCGTCATAGGTGTCGTCATGCAGCTCTCGCAGCAGCTCTCGGGCATCAACGCCGTGAGTACACACACACACACAGACACACGCGTGCACTTTCCCTGATACGGACGCATACATATGAATTTGATGATGTACAAGATGATGCTCCGGGTGGATCCGCGTTTACAAGATTTTCATTTCGGTTTTTTCTTTTGCAAAATTAATTGTCACGATGACTAAATTAGATATAGGAGCATTTTAGAAATTTAAAAAAGAAACTCAAAGCTCAAAGATAGTTTTAGAATTTTTAATTAGAGATGGTTCCGTTAATTATTTTTAGAATATGAATTTAATAATATTCGTGGAATTAGTGTTTACATATATATGGATATACGTGTTATATGATAATGATGAAAGGCGCAATATGTAAGATAAACTCAATAAAGCAAAGAATGGTTTCGTATATAAAATAATGCAGAATTTTAGATTAATTTTTTTTAGAGATGATCAACACAACACATGAGATCCGATTAAGCTATTCTTAAATATCATGAAGCATCAAATCGAAACCTGACCTCAAAATTCATCCATTATTTTACGGCTTATGAGATAAGTTAAATTACAAGAACTTCGAGGACGTTAGAATTTTCAAAATCCCGACCTAATAAACTTATTCCAAGGTCATAATCAAATTCAATGCTTAATCAGATCTAATGGACGTAAGTAGCGCACTACTTTAATTTCGCGTGTGTGCCTGTAGTGCAATCGCCAATCTTGCGCATATGCATATATATCAAAGAACTTTTTTAATTTTGCAAAAGCTACAGGACTGGAATAAGAACTGCACTGTTCTTCCTATGCACCTCGGCGCGCGCGTGTCTACAAAAATAATCCACCGCGAGAGCTCATCCTTTGGCTTTAGGTCGCGGATTCCCCTGCACGGCGCGCACTCTTGTACACTATAAGCCCTTGTGCTCGTCTCTGTCTTTGAGCCCCTCCCCTCTCGGCCCTCACCCTCTTCGGCTTCTTGCCCGCAGGTTTTCTACTACTCGACGAACCTGTTCTCGACGTCGGGCCTGCCGCAGGAGCGCGCCAAGTTCGCGACAATCGGCATAGGCATCATCATGGTCGGCATGACCCTCATCTCCATTCCCCTAATGGACCGCACAGGCAGGCGGACCCTCCATCTCTACGGCCTCGGCGGCATGTTTATCTTTTCCATATTCATCACTATTTCGTTCCTTATAAAGGTGAGTGAACGCCATTCGGGTCTCCATCCCGCTAACCAAACAAAATCTATCTCTCTCTCTCTCTCTCTCTCTCTCTCTCTCTCTCTCTCTCTCTCCGTCGAGTGCAGTGTGTGTGTGCGCGCACCGAGAAAGGAGAGAAAGAGAGAATAGACGGAGAGAGAGAGAGAGAGAGAGAGAGAGAGGGAAAGAGACTCTTTGCGCGCAAGCAGAATGAAAGTTTGCAGCAATTTTTTTCCTCTCTCTCTCTCTCTCTGCCTCTTTCAACTGCCGCTATACTGGCAAAAGTTTTCGATATTTAAAGCTGAAAGAGCGTATTTTCTGCGCGTGGCTGCTGCCGCGAAATGCCTTGAAGCGCGGCTGAGGATTGAAGAATACAGCTCGATAGATCGAACGATGCTCGCACGCGGTGATGGAGCTATTGTGCAGCTGGATTCCTGAATGAATTAAAGGCTCGGCCGAGCTGCGCGATGGGACTTTTTGTATCTTTATTCCGGTTATCTCTCTCTCTCTCTCTCTCTCTCTCTCTCTCTCTCTCTCTCTCTCTCTCGACATTCTTATATATACGATACGAATTGCTCGCACGGTTCATTCGAGAGACTTTTCAAACTTGCTATATACTATTGACTTTTTCCCTTTCATCTCACTTGCCTTTTTGTAAGTATATTTTCTGCTGAACGATCGCTATACTTTTAAAATTCTAATGGAAATTCCCGTTGTATCGTTATTTATCATCGCGATAAGCTGACTTTTTTAAAGTATAAAGTAACTTTTAAAGCAATTTCAAAGTTCTAGGGAATTTTTTAAAGATACAATTTAATGCATCACCAAAGACTTGTATGCATTTTCTATGACGAGACCCCAAATTCGATTTTGTATCGTTCCAATGATTACTTTTAAAGTCAATTCCATTCCTCAAGATACAAAAAGTCTTAGCTGTATACTAAATATTATTAAGTAGTTATAATAATACTAGCAATGATTAATTTAGAGTAATTTTAAAGGTTGAGGGTAATTTAGCAATTTAGTAATTTTAACGATCAACTCACACATTTGTGACTAACCTTTAACGTTAGACTTGCTTGCACAACGCGTGTATACATATATTTAGAGAGAAAGCGTGTAATATATATATACGTGCCGCGGAAGCGTAGACGGTATAATGGTATAAAAAGAGTGGACTGTGCTTTGTTGCTATATATTATTACAATAAATATTACATACTCACCTTATGTAATATGCACCTGGATGTGAGGTGCAGCTATCATCACTTTGTTCACCAGTTGGAGTTCGGCCAATGAAAGAAAAACAGACGTTTTGCACCGACAGTGTGTGAATATTACAAACACTGCTCGATTGTCGATTTGAACATATATACATATTATATATATATATATATATATTATACATACAATATATGTATTATCTCATGGACGTACTTCATCTTAATTTGATCCTAATCATTCATTTAGTACGTAAGAACTCCCAGATACCACACCTGCATGCGAACCACCGCTTTCACCATAGCCCCTCCCTTTGAATTATCTCTTCTTTTCTTATGGTTTTCCTTGTTTCTTGATATTGTAAAGCCAGGAATCTGCAGAACTCGCGAGTTTAATAATGAAGAATAAGGCAAGCTATTTTTTATTAGCTCTTGGTCAATCAGTTTAAGACTGTGAATTGTATAATAGGAAGCACAATTGAAAATGAACCTTAAATGGGGGAAAAAAGTATATTTTCGAAAAATAACAGTAATTATCGATAAATTTTAAGATTTATATATCTGCAGTAGAAATTTGTGTAATCGAGTCAGAATGTCCAAATACTGCACATGTCACTATTCACGCGTATCTTATTTTTGTTGCGCATTGCACATTTTGAGCACACACTTTTTGATCGTTTACAGAAAAATGTCTCACTCTTACGACACATTTTTCTGCTTTGGTGTGCAACCGTTATATGTTTCAATGTTAAACTCCAAATAAAATTGGTCATATTTATTATTCTAAAGTACTCTCGACACTTGATCACTTTTTATACTCAACTAAGATAGTACTCATGTATGTATATTTAAACAATTTGATCCTTGAACAGTTACAGAATCAATCAACACTTGAATTAGCTAATAATCTTGAGAGAAAACTTTGAAAGTGATTTATGTTATATAATTATTCGATATATTCTTGACAACGCGAGCATTTTGTTTACTGCAAGAAGAAACCCACTAGTTGCAATCTCTGATCATTATTTCGTTAAACATAAAGTATCGAATCCTACTCTACTGCGAGTCGAATAATACGAGTATACGAGAAAATTGGTAAACGCTTGGGCTGTACAGATCTGAAATCAAACGAGACTCTCTCATTTCCTGCTACCACCCTCCCGTCTAAGTGTAAAGCTCGGGCGAAACGCGCGCGGAACTAAAATCAAAATGAGAAATCTGCAGATACCCGAGCGATCGCGCGACAATTTTCTATTTTATCCCCTCTTTCCGAACGCTTCGAATTTCCCATTTCCTCGTTCTCCCTTTTGTCCCCCTTTTCCCCTTCCCCCCCCCCCCTCCCCATCATCGTCAGCCTCTTTCGTGAACTGTCTGGAGGAGATCTTATCTACCGTCTGTTATGTACATTATCAGCTTATGTTTCAACCTGGGCTCAAACCTGTTAGTGTGTGTGTTTTCCATTTTCACGCGTGCAGTCGAGAGAGACTTACTGTATTGTTGTGCAGCCTATTGACTATTGACTATATTTTACGTGTCGCGTGTTTGGAAGGCAGCCGATATGCCTGCGCAGGTCTGTTCCAATCGCTTCCTATGCTCAAAATGCAATTTTATAAATATTTGTTTGTCTATAATATGATCTTGAGAATTAATGTATAGAGTGTAGAAAAACCGACGCGAGATCAATGTCCATTTGCTTTATAATGTTTCCTTTCTTTTATACTTGTTTGTGTTCGGTGCTTTACTCATTATTTATAATTCTCATCGTGACAAGCATTTTTTTAATATTTGAAAGGTCTTTTTTAATCGTGTTTATTTTGCTGTTACAATATTTATCAAATAATGTTTCTGTATTCATATAAATTACGGTATACTACATCCTAATATATTCTGTTATATTTACGTTTGTTTATAAACATAGCATTGTAAATACTTTTAATGTCTCAACAAAATAAGGAACATTTATCTTGCTACTCTCATAAAGTGTTATACTATACATCATGTAAATATCTCTGTCGAGCTTCTCACTAATGCTCACAATGGAAAAGCACTAGCTACTAATCAAAATAATATAGAATAAAGTAACGCATACTAACCATGCAGTATATAATTACTAATTGTAGCACTTGTAACTTAGAAGTGAGAAAGCTCTGAATGTAAAAGAGCCTTTCATTCATGCCATTGATATTGGACGTCACTAAATCAGCTTTACGAATCATCAGAGGAAAGGTTTTCATTGCACTTGCCATATTTTTTAATAATAAGCTTCGGTATACGATAAATTTAAGACTATATTTTTTTTCGTAACATATACCCCTTTTTTGATTTAGTCTTTGAGCGCAAGACTCGTATTAAAGAAACGTTATTGCTTTAAATAATTTGACACTATAATAATTAAGTAAAGTTTAAAATTAAGTTTAGCTCTGAATTTTCTGCGATGTAGAAAATTGATCGCAATGCACACAAGAGGCGCGATAACGAAGGAGTCCAGATGACAAAGTCGTGCGCGCGATCGTGCGTTTATGCAGCGAATAAATTCGAGTTGTTTTATACCCATATATACACACAGGGTTGAGCTGTGCATGCAGCATGTCACTATTTGGTTAATCGCCGACCATTTTACTTGTATGAGTTGTTTTTCTTTCTGCGTCACTTATCTTTGAGTTGGAGTAATTATTTTTTGTTGAGTTTATACTTTATACGGAATACGAGGCGCAATGCGCGATCCGAGGCTCCTCCGGCCGCTCAGGAAAGAAGAACTCATTACTACTTCCCTGATCAGGAGTTTTTTGGTTACGTACAGGAAATGATAGACTGGATGTCGTACCTGTCGGTCGTCTCGACCCTGAGCTTCGTCGTGTTCTTCGCGGTCGGGCCTGGCTCGATACCCTGGATGATCACGGCCGAGCTATTCTCCCAGGGCCCGAGGCCCGCCGCCATGTCCATCGCGGTCCTCGTCAATTGGACGGCCAACTTCCTCGTCGGAATTTGCTTCCCAAGCATGAAGGTTCGTACATATATATATATATATATATTACTTATATACCACAATATACAACTACGAATGACAAATGTTAAAATACTATACGAAACGCTAAAAAGGCTCTGGCACTTTCAGTGAACGCCATTGACTTTAAGCAAACGGAACTTTCGTTCAATAAAACGTTTAAAGTATACACGAGAGTTGACAGGTTATACAATATCGCGTCTACTAAAAAACTTTTCTTATTTTCCTACGTGCAGTGACGATTTAAGTTTTTAATGTTGCCCGCGGCAAAATGTTGGCCTAGCCCAAAAGAGGCGTTCAGCCCAGCGCGTTGATCTTAAATTTTAGCTGCGCACCGATTCTCCAGGTTAACATTTGCATGCATTCGAAAGGCAAAATTTACCTTCGTATAAGGCGAGTGCCGCGCATACAATCTGACACACGCAAACGTATATATATACGGAGTTTTACGACAGAATAGGAAACGATGAATAATAAACGACGCGGACGTAACTCGGAACGCCGTCTCGCTGCATCCGCAAAAAGTCTGCGCTCGCCAAGAAGAAATACGTATAAGCTTTAATAATAATTCACCAACTTATCGAGTGTCGCGTATAGTCTCTTCTAAATGGGAAAATTAATGAATAAGCGCGGTTTTTTTCAAATTCTCATTATGGTTGAATGTAACGACTTTCTCTTGCGCGGTATCTGTATAAAGCTTCACTTTACTGCTGGGGTAACGCGGACGAAAGTAATTAAATTTGACGCACGATACATAGTTTCATACATACAAAATCCTACTGAATATTTGAGTGCATGATAGAAATGAAGTGTTGAAATCTCATTTCTGGGGTAATGGCCGATACCCTGAACAAACGTAACGTGCATATAAATTCATTTATTATTCTACTTTCAAGAGCTAATTGTGCTCTTTAAATTGGAAGAGTTGAATCGCTACAATATTAAAATGTTAAAATGTTGTATTAAAAGAAATATATACCTCCCTATTAATAATATATGCGTACGACTAAATTAGCGAGCTTCGAATTACTAACTGTTTGATTAAATATATATATGTATACAAGGCTTCGTTCACGTTTTCTTTATTGCAGAGAGATCTTGAAAACTACACGTTCCTACCGTTCAGTGCATTCCTAGCGATCTTCTGGATTTTCACGTACAAGAAAGTCCCCGAAACCAAGAATAAGACCTTCGAAGAAATTCTAGCATTATTCAGGCATGGCAATGGCAGGTACGCAACAAAAGACTCCAACCAATTATCGCATTTATAAGTTACGTGTACGTACAGTATATGATGCGGATGTTCCGAGCATCTGCAGGCGTTTCCTGATTTTCTTTATCCGAGTAACTATTATTTTTTCCTTTTATCGATCGTTTATACCTATTATTTTATCTCGCACGTTATATATATACATGTATACTGCGGCATTTTTATACCAGATCACGTTCTTTTTTTGTTTCTCTTTTTTAGGTTTGCAAAGTGATTTTTCGTGCTCTTTATTTTGGCAGTTCGCACAATATATAAATATACGAGACGCGCGCACACCTTATATTATATATTATTTTCGTTTATACCATTTGTATACGTAATCCTTTTATTTGTTTGCTGTGTGTGGATGTGTATGTGTGTTTATGTAAATCAAGAAATCATTGATGTTGTATCGTTTTAAAGCGACAGACGTGTATTTTTTCTTACTTTTGTAATGCAGAAAGTGGAGAGGCTTCGTCCATGACACCGTCTTATCGTACGGCTCGTGTTTCGTTGAGAGAAGAGCATATTTATGACTGCATTACGACGAAAGCAAACGAAAGCAAAGATTAATAATTACATTATTTTGTAAAGTGTTTGTTAAACCGATTGTCTCGATGTTCTGTCTTAAATATAAAGGGCAAAAAAGGCTGCGAGAGAACCAGTCGAGTCTGAACGCAAACCGTTTAATTTGACAGCGATGCAACCGGATTCTCAATATACATGCATAATATATGATACATTTCCAAAATATCTGCTTAACGAAGTGGGCGGATTCGTAGTTTTTTTTTCGTTGTCGTGCTGCATGAGACCTCACCGTCCGTCGGTGCTACATATTTAAGTCGAAGTTATTCGATGTTTTGTTGTATCAGTATATAATTATACCAAGTTTTACTGATGTTTTCTTTGAACTAAAAGAAAAGATACGTAATGAGAAAGTTCTATTGTCAGTTCGTGTGTCTGGCGCATTTCTTTTCTAAAGTAACCGACACCTGCCCTGTAAGGAAAGCCAGGAATGTTGAATAATCCTTTTGTATTATTATTATTATTATCATTATTATTGTTATAATTATCGTTATTTTTATTACTATTATTACTTGTATTTTGTATATTGTCATTATATATTGCCTTATATAAATACTTTTGTATATTTTGTTTATAATTCTCACACTTTTTATATACACATAGAAAAAAGTTTTATTGGATACAAACAAAATTACATTTATTATTTGTTATCTGATGTCTTAATGTTGATATGCTTCTTCTGTTTATGATTACATTACAGTAGTGAATTATGATTTACTTATATTTTTTTAGATTACTATTAGTTATTATTAGTATGAACGATGGTCGCGTTTTTATTTTATTTACTATGCATAATAATTAAAGTGATAAAAATTTAAACGATAAATACTCATTATGTTTTGTATAAAAATCGAATATTTGAAATGATAAATTAGCTTTATATTAATATCAGTTCCACAAATTAAATTTATCGTGAACAACATTTAATTCAGCGGTCATAATACTGAAAGTTCAATTAAAATTTTTTTCTCTGTTTTACTTAACTACGGCACATGCGTCATTGCGAATATAAATTCAATCAAATTGTTAACTAAACAGAATATGTCGACAATCTATACTGTTAAAATATGCTAATAATACTTCTTAAGCTTTTGGCCTTACTCAACAAATGCTTGTAATTATTAAAATTTTGACGAAAATTGACTCACCAATAAAATATAACAACATTAAATATATAATATTTAATGACTTTGCACAAATAAAGCACAATCTTACGATTAAAGTGAAATTCATAAAGCACACGAGACTTGTTTGTAACGATTTACCGAATAAACTACAATTTTTTATTTGCGGAACAATCATAGCTCATCTAATTTACAATTTACTCGTATGATATATATAATGCGCGATAATATTCAGCTTTGTGATAAACTCCTAGAATATATAAAATTGTCAAATTATTATATTATTCCGTTTGAGTTGTACTTACATTAGTTTAGCATTTTGATTGGGATTTTAGCTCTTACAATTCAACGAAGCTTTAAAGGCTATGAAATATCTTCTGTTATAAATTCTGCCGACAGAATCTTATGTATCGGTAATCCCAATGAAATTGCCAGTGTGAAATGTTTTGAACGACATTAAAAACCTTGGACGAATAAACATAGAATTTTAATTTTTAAAAAGTCGAATATAATAAAATTGTATTATTAGCGTCACGCTCAATGATTTAAAAATAAATGATTTTTTAATGTTTAGCCATCGATATACATCAGTTTCTTTTATTTTCGTTCTTTACTTTATATCTGAAACTATAAGTATCCCCAAGACATCGATTATAATGATACGTCAAGAGGTAATATCTCAACGTCGCTCCGATACAGTAGCATTTTTTAGCCATACCACTTATACCATATTTACCTATAATCGTTGTGTATAATCACGCTTTCTGTGTTGTTTTGGATTCAGGAGCAGCTTGCGGGAGAGCAGACTTTACGGGTGAGTCGGCACGCACATACTTACGTGTTTACTTTTATTTTATTTTCTTTCCTATTTACCAAAAGACATTGGCTTTGTTACTATTTTACATTATACATATACTATATATATACCGTTATTATTTGATATACCTTAAACGTTACTTTGACTACAATTTATAACGGTATAAGTCCTTCGATTGCATGCTTTCTGACATTTGTCGCTATATAGATCCTACTTGCGAAACTCAAAAAAAAGAAACATGTCGGAGGGATTATTTTTTAAGATATTCTTGCAGCTTCGTTGCTGGCGTTCTCGCTATACTCGTTACAGATCGCATATTTTTTATTTAAATTTACAAAAAGTCACTGTTATATAAAGCGTTGAATTGTAGAAGCGTTTTCTTTTCGCTTATCGCAGCTACTTTGGTTAGCTGGAATATATAAAGTTGACTGTTTGTCGGTGCAAATATTTTCGTACTAGACATTAATAATGGGCGTGATCAGCAGGGGCGTCATCGGCCCTCTGGATGGTCTGGATACCTCCAGTTGTCACTTATGAGTAGGTCTCGAAATTCAGACCTGGGATTCAGAATGTTTTTTTTTATTTTTTATGCATTCAATATTGAAATTATCCCACCAACCCAATTTTACAAACCCGGATTCGTGAAATAGAGCCTCGAGCACTGTTTGTCCATTGTTCTGCGCATAATCTCAGCTTATGCGTGCAAGATTCTTTAGAAATGTTATTGGAATCATTAAAGATACGATAAATTTTATTAGAGATTCACCAAAAAGGCTAAATGAATTTTAAAATATTAAATCTGACGATACGCTACTTTTAACACCACATTGTCCTGTAAAGTATATTGTTTATCTTATTTGTACTTGAGATTTTTCGAATCATAAAAATATCATTCATTTTATACATATTGATTTGAATGAATCATTGATATAAATATTTAAGTAGATAAAATTCTTATTCAAAATATTATTTCGGACCGTTTTTGTATAATTTTATTTTACTAATAAATGCAATTCTAAACGGATTATGCGTATTAAGTCTATACAATCATTATTTGAAAGTTCAAATTGCCGTGATACCATAATTTATTTCGAAGAAAATTCGTCTGACCTTAATGTCGATTCAACTATATCAACAAGAGCTGAAGAATTTTTTAAAATTTTACTATCATTTGAGTTTTACTTTATTCTATCAATAATTACATAGGGCCACAGAAAAAAAGTACCCTGAACTGGAGTTGAGAATACCATATTCCTACACATTTTAGCTTTCTAAACACGCATTTGAAATAAAAAATAGGGGTTATCCTCCGTATTTTGGAGATAACAAAAAAAACGAATTTCGAGATATCTTAAATTACGAAGTAAAAATTTTTTTCATTATTTTAGCAACTGGCATTATGAAGTACTCAATCTACCCTTCAAAATTCATTATTAATCACCTCCAGACGATTATTCAAGATATGTCGATTTAAAGTTAGAAAACGTATTTCAAGAGCAAATAAATTGAACAAGCAAGTATGGTTTTGTATGCTCGTGAACTTTCAATTGGTATATCTTGGAGACGAAAAATCGTATGGAAGTGATTAAAAACGAATTTTGAAGGATCCGTTGAGTATTTCATACTAATACTTCTCCAAAACAATGAAATAAATTTGTAACTTCGTAATTTAAGATATTTCGAATTTCGTTTTTTTTTTAGTTATCTCGTAAATACGCAGGATGACCCCTATTTTTTATTTCAAATTCGAGAATAGAAGGCCAAAATACGTAGGAATAAGGTGATCTCAACTCCAGTTCAGGGTACTTTTGTTTGTTTGTGGGTCTGTATTATCATTGTATTTGAGCAAATTGAAATACTCAATCAAGAATTACAAAAAAAGGAACTTTGTATAAATGAATCGAATGCAAGTGTGCAAGCTGTTATGGAAAACATTAAATATGTGAGGGAAGGAAGTATTTTCTCTCAAATTTGGAAAGATGTGACAGTTACTGCCTATATCGGTGTAGAAGAACCAAAGTTAATAAGCGTTCAATAAATGCACCAAAGCAACGCCAGAACAATTTTATAGAAATATATTTTGAGATGATTCATACAACAGTTACGTCACTAGAAAATCGATTTGAAAATGAAACAATAAGTTTATTAAATAAATTTGAAAATTTTATTACAGTTAATGAAAACCTTAACGCTTGTGGCATAGCTAATTTTTACAATAAGAATAGTAATAATAAGTTAGCATCAGACAACGAGTTTGATGAGAAAAGATTAAAAATTGAACGCGATTTACTGCTATTACCATAAGTAATGATGAATGATTCAAATTCTACTTAACAAATTTAAAAGAAATTAAATTGTCTCAAAGTAATAAAGTGCTAGTGCTGATTAGCGATAAGTGCCAAAGAAAAGTGCAAAAAATATGACATACCCATTAAAAGATATACTAATTTATTAGTAAAAATTTTACTAACCATTCCTTGCTCATCATGCATGTTACTTGAGATCAACCATGCTGCAAGATCGATTAAATAATACCAGTGTATTAGATATTTATAAGGAGGAAGTTGATGAATCCAATATCAGATCTCAAACATTTGCTGTAGTCGATACCAAATGAATTTTGTTTGTATCTTAGTATCTTTTAATTAACTGTTTCTTTTTTATACAAACGTTGCATCTATTTATCTTGCATTGTTTATCTAACATTTAAAAGCCGATCATATGGTTATTGGGTGTAAAAGCTCAGAGCTTCATATTTCCATTCTGCAGTCACAATCTTTTTAAAGAAGAACCTTTTTTTTTTCTTTTTTTGCTTGTCAAATAGTGAACGGCGGATATCCAGACCCCACATTCGGACCGGATCCCAGACGCCCTGCGACTGATCAGGCTTATGAAAAGTATAAAAAATGTTTGTACAATTCGGTAAGCTATATTTGGGTGACTTGGCTGTTAATTCTGATTCAAAATTTTGCCTCTCTCATGCGTCATGAGTGTCACACGGTGAAGAACACATTTTTTCAAAAGCATATATGAGTACAAATATCGTAATTGTAAAAGCTCGAGAGCACAAAAAACAATGTACAATTGGAAATATGATTCGATCGAGATACGTATAAGGTGCGGTCGACAATAGCAATTGGCAAAATTAATTCCAAGCTAATATATGGAAAAAGGAAAAAAAAAAAGAAAAACGAAAACAGTAAGAGAAAGTAAAAGCAGAATTGCGGAAGCGACATATCAATTTTCACGTGAAAAATCACTTAGGAAATAATCCTGCATATATCCGGTGATCTTTCGCTCTATATCAGGCTAAAAGTTACGATGACTGGCATGTTATGTTACTTAGCTCATATATATTACATATACATTCCGCGAGTCTCTCGTCTGCGCTCACCATCAATACCATCAAAGCCTATATCACCGAATCGTTTTTAGGAACCATTTAATACGAGAATTCATCATTCACAAATCATGTTATTATGTATAGATGCATGGATCATCCATCGCATTATACGAGAGCGTACGAATTCTTATGTCATATATCATCATATAGTTTCTTTTTGTCGTCAAGTTATATATACATTTCACAGTTTCTCTCTTGTATCTAAGAACTCAGGGCTATTATGTGAAAACGTCGTATAAATATGAATACTATTTGCACTACGAGACACGAGAATAAATGAAAAAGCACATCGGACACGACTTGATGCATTTATTATCGTGTTTGTTCATTGTGTTGCGAAATTTGATATATCAATCTTAATTTGCATTGAATATTGCCCTTCGAAAACAATCAAATACTTCCATAGTAGAAATTCTTTTTACGTTATACAAATGTTTAGAGAAATTCTATTATTCCAGGATCAATAATTTTGTATTTCTATATGACTTTTTGTACATACATTTGATTAATTATCTTATTGGATTATTCATGCTTGTTACCTCAAAATAAAGTTTTTCTTTCAACCTTATAATAATCGAAACTAAATAATTGAATTTTATGAAAAATCTTTTCTTCAGATTCAAAAATCATTATTTTCTCTGCAATGTTGCTTAATTAGAATTAATATAATTTAGTATAATTTTGTCATAATTAAAATGACCACACCATAAATATACATGTATCTATAAAATATACATGTACAAACGAATAATTTTTGCATACATTTTAAATTGGTTATAAAGTCTATTAAAGCAGAATTTATAGACATAAAAAATATTGGTACTGGAGTCTAAGTAGCGATTCGGTACAAATATGTGAAGCGGATTTAAACGCAAGATGACCCGAAACCGCACGCACATCACCCGAATATGATTATTTTCGAGGGTGCGATATATACGTGTCGCGAGGAGATCGATATATTCTTCGAAAGAACAAAAAAGAAAAAAAAAAGAGAACTATACAGACGAGGAATACGACGACGGTCTTTTTCGGACATAAGAGCCCCGATCGCTTTATTCGCTCCTCGGAGTTTTGCATTCGATAGCATGCGACTCCTTCTGGCCTGTTTTACATGTACACATACCCGATAATAAGTGCTAAAGAAGATGGGAGAGATAAGGACAATACCATAGTGTATAGATATACATCGTGTACACGCACACAGACACGTATATATAGACATTTTCCATCTCTCTCGTCCTCGTCCGAGACCCCCCGAAAGGAGACGTTTCATGTCAATCTAGCTGGCATGAAATTAATGGCGCTGCTGTGCTGTTCAGAGTTGCATGCTAGTGCTTATATATACATATATACAGACTATGTCGGCCTAGTTATTTTCTTTTTTAACGTATACATGTATACACATATTATATATAAATGGGATATTATGTACGGACTGTAGTGAGGTCGTTATATCTGTCTGAAGAAATTTAAAAATTTTGGAATCATGGCAACTAGCGAAAAGGCACTACTTTCCTAGGTCGCATCGATATATTTATGTCTTTCGCATCGTTGTTTATATACTTAGTTGTACGAGGCATTGGACCTATACTAAGTACAACCATAAACAATGCCAAATATGTAGGATAACGATACTGGCGGAATTTTTGCCACATTTCCAAAATATTTAAATTTGTTCGGGCAGATGTAATGACCACAGACTGTACGAATATAGATTTCGCGCGGATTTACATAGAGCTGCAGGAACTCTTAACAATGTGTGTCAGAGACACGAAAACTAGACGTATTATATATATATACATCGGTGTGATGTGTATTATCGCATAATATAATACCAACGAATTATGAACAGGGGCATGAAGTGAATTTATCGCTCTAGACGTTATTAATGTTTGTATAGAAAATGCTGTTAATGCTATAAATGAGAAATTATTTCTTTTGATATTCCGAGCAAATTTTAGAATCAATTTGAGATAGTAAACTCAAATGTCAATTGCCAAATATGTTTCTGCCAAAGGTATTTTTAAATTTTAAGTATACCTATCGATTTAAAATTGTACGAATTAACAGCATTCCTTAGTTTAGTAATTGGACGTTCATTTTGTCAAACAGTTATTGTACTTTTTCTATGTTGATGATATATATACATCAAAGTTATTCATTTAAATTAATACTGATTATCCTATATAACAACAATACAATTTGATCGTGTCTTTTTTTTAAGAATTTTTTGAAAACTACACATATAAAAACATACATTTTTGATACCTATTTGCAATTAATATAGGTATACAAGTTGTTGAAATAATATTAAATGTATCAATTATGTGATTAAAATCAACAGTCGCTGATTAGCACCGAGTCAGAGCATAAATGAAGTAGCGCTAAATATATATATAAATAAAATCAACACTTCAAGAAATCATTCAAAGATAGCCAGAGATAAATAAATAATTAATTAAATAAATTAATCGAAATCAGCTACTTATAATCCACCTTTTTTTAATTTATTTCTCAATCAAAGAACTGAAATCTTATTTTAGATTTCAAGTAGATTGTTTCAGTATCATAGTACGTGTATCTCTAATCAAACGTTATACTTGCGATCACTGACCTGGAAATAACAAATCAGAAAAAAAAAACGAGAAATCCATTATCGCCTCGTGCAATAACTTTCGACAAAGCCGGAAACCGGTACTCTCGAACAGAAAAAAAAAGCGATAAGGCGAGGGTATAACATTAGGTCTGCATCACATATAAGTATACAGACAGATTCGTTACACGGAACACGAGTAAAAAAAAAAACCACCGAATACACGAGAGCCCTCTCGAAAACGACAGAATACTCGCCGCTCGATGGCTATATATATGCTGTAACGTTGTTGTATTCCAGGGATGAAGAGTTCGCCACTAACGGCACTAACAGGCCGAAGAGAGCATGGTGACAACGTCCTATCCGACGCCACCACTGTCACCGATACACCTGACACCCACCATACCGTTCATAGTCCATAATAATTCTTAAAACCATATACATATCTATACAGATCATATATACAGATGAACGAAAACAGAGACGTAACGACACCGTGCACTATGTTATGTACAGGTACATACGACGACCAAAAACGCGACCGACGACTCTGCGCGCACTGCATTTATATTTATGACTCGACTAGATTATACATATATATATTCAATTTATATATATATATTGTAAACATACATTGTTTATGGACAGATATGTATGACCAAAAGGGCTTTTGGTCGTACAATTACTTTTCGAATCATGTAATGTATATCATGTCAGGATGAATATTATATTTATATTTCATTTCGATACTATTGATATTTCAAAATACACTTGCAATAATAAAAATCGTATTGTTGGTGTTAGTATCACTAGAAATAGGTATACATACGAAAGTTTAAACAAATATAAACATATCGTCGTGATTTTTATTAGTTTCTAATTTCAATACAAATACAACATTCAGTGCAGATAACTTTTTTCATTCATTGACATCACTGTAAACGAAACTTTATTATAACTATCTGAAATTTTTTTACAAATACAAAAGTATGACCATAATAAAAATGTAATCAATTCCTTTGGAGAATAAAATTTTTTAAATTTTATTTGTATAGAAACGAGCAAGGTTCAAAAACTAATTAAATTTATTGAACCACTGGAATGATATCTATTTTAAAAATCTAATTAATGAACTTTTATACAACTTTTTCCTATTTGTATATATAAGAATTTGCTATTCATACTTCTGCATTTGATTAAAAATAATGTTGAAATTCGTAACTCGATTGTCCGATGAATAGAACTAAGTTTTTTACTGAAAATAAATGTGCGTAATAAATACCATTTAACATTCTAATACCTATATAAAACGGTCATATATGTTATTACATATTGAAACTGTTTTACATTGAAAGAAAATTGTATTGTTGGTCATTATTTTGATAATAGTTGACTTTGTTAAAATGATTAGTTTTAAACGCATAAGCGATAAAACATATTACCACACACAAGTGAGTCAGAAAGAAATTAAAGTAGAAACTGTGAAATGCATTACAATTTGTCGAACTACGAAGAAACGATCAATTATAAATATAAATATTTAGCATAAGCTAAAACGTTTACACGAATTAATTGAATCAAGGATATTTTTAAAAAAGGACTAATTAAAGTCAAGTATTTACCTACTACAATGTCTATTCTATTTCATTTCAAGTTGTAAGACTCTTGCATAATACGATGATCTCTCTATATTTGCGTTTCGTGCACGTTTCGACGAACGCCCGTTTAATTAACGACTCCTGATTATATGTTCTAATTATTTTTTATGTTCAGCCATTTTCTGCGCGTGGACCGGCAAAGTATTCGATACCGTTTATTATACAATGCCGAGCTTGAAATTACAGTATCGTTTGTCTTTAATCGACTATATCTATTATCTTTCTTTGAGCAGACGAATGTACAAAAGGTAATGAATCGTTAGAAATTATAATTTTTTTCTTCAATTATTTAGCTATTACACACGAAGTTAGCATACGAAAACTTAAAGTTTCAAATAACCCAACTTAACCAAGTTTAATCAAAGTGTAAACAAAATAGAGAAATATGTATATACCTATTGTAAAAAATACACACGATCAAGGATGGAATATAGTGCACTCAAAACAAGAGATTAAATGGATAAAGTAGTTTATTTAATTTAATAAATGAGGAATAAACAATAATAATAATAAATAGAATATTATTTTGATAAAATGACCGGCGGTTCAAGTTAGGCCGCGAAGTCGCTTGGTTCTGTCGAAAAGCCGAATCCACAAGTATCCGATGCAGACGCGCGCAATCGGAGCGCTTGGCTTATCGCTCACTCTCCATCCCCCGTCACCCGCCGTCCATCCACTCAACCGCGCCTCGCGCGAGTTATGCGTTTGCGCCTTTCGCGAATTTCGATGCGCTTCTCGACGAGCGCGCCTTTTCCCGGCTCCTCCTCCGACACCGCTTCGCACACGGTAACCGAGCATAACAGCCGCGGGGATGCCCGATGATGATGATGATGGCCGCGCTGGAGTGAGCTTCGTTACCCGGGAGTCAAAACCCCCATTCGAGGTCTATAACAGCCTCCGTGCCAGAGAGAGAGAGAGAGAGAAGGAGACAATTTTACTTTTCGGCAACGTGTTCGTATCATTGATTTCTAGATTATGACGTGCGCAATGCAACTTTAATTTTCGCGAACGGATGGAGATATGAGACGGTTCGCTTGTTTTGTGTACATTATCTCGAGCTCGCATTCCTCAAATTACTCGGCGCTAAATATACAATTTTCGCGCGTCTACTTTTGAACGCTTTCGAACGACTTTTCAATATTTCCCTTGCTTAAGTCGCGTTAACGATTTCATTGAATTAACAACAATGAGGGAACATTATACAAGACGATTAAACGCTATTACGCTCTCAAATATCAATTGCGGTATAATTAAGTGATCGTATATATTAACATTTTTAATACAAACATTTTTGCAATCATAAACAAATAAAAACAATATAATAAATTAGTAATCGTTCTAACATTAAATTATTGGTTTTAAATCAGCAACAATGCACGGCAGTTTTCTACACCTATACAAATGAAATTGATGTTTTAAAGTATCGGAACATGTGAAGTCTTATGCTATATGAATTGATTAGAATTAATCCATATCGCAAGATAAGCATTTGAGAAATGTTTCTAGAACATTTCTTTGGAAACTTAGAAAGGTTTCTTTGAAAACTACAGAACGTAGAAGAAACGTGTTAGAAACGCTTGTAAAATGTTTCTTATACGTGTAAAGATTTTATTTCTACATTTCACGTGAAACATTTCAGACAAAGTGACCAAAGGAACTTTAAAATTCATACAAGAAACTACGTGTTAGCAAATGAAATAATTAAAAAATTTTAAATGCATTACTAGGACTAGTTTCACACAGAAAGTACGAAATGAATTACCGATACCGTTTCGAGTGGTAGAACGTGTACATACATTTTAATGATACAATGTAAGAACAATGTGGATTTGTTTAATTGAATTTACCTTTAGTGTCCATTGTAATCTGTTGGGTAGATAGTTTATAACTGAGTCTGCAAATGTATCGTTTATCAAATGTACGAGGACGAAAACATTGTTAAATTTCAATGCATACAGTATATTATTTTCGGTCAAACGTATGAATAATTTAATGTCTATCCTTTACTCAATTGAATAAAGTCTGCAGTAAGCTTAGCAGTTGTCGAAAATAATAAATAGTCATACGCACGATAAAATGATGTATCGTATGTAAAATATTCTTGAAATTTCGATGCTGATTTTCCTCCTGCATTTTCACTCTCAGTGTACACAAAGTCTTCAAGTAGAGAGAGATATATACTTTTATCCACATCTATGTACATATTTCAACTCGTCACTTTATCACGCAAAATAATCATTTTTCTTTTATGACGTGCGACGAATAGGCGATCGTAAATCTCGCTATGCTAACAGTAGTTTATCGATCTTGATCTGATTGTGAGAAAAACTGCAACTTTTCGATGATGAGTATTAAACAATAAGAAATTAGAGAAAACTAATGTATTTGTAGTAAATTCCTTATTAATTATATCTTCATTTAAGTACGTAAAATTGTCTGCCTAAAATAAAATAATTTTTTTAAGCTTGGATTTTCAATGTATATTCTTATTTAAAAATTTTTTTTAGAAATATTTTATTTATATTTCTTTATAATTTTTTTTGAAGGGTTTTTTTTGAAAATCCAAGCTATCCACTATTTAATGATTTTAAATGAGTAAATTAATTATTTATTACAACTTAAAAATGTACCAATTTCAGGACAAATCCATGCAATATGAAAGAAAAATTACGTTTAGAATGAAACATTTAAAAGTCTGCACACACATATTCATGAAGCACTTCTCATCGAACACCTTTTCCGTTTATAAGACCCAGAAGTTTTTATAAAATATTAGATCGCAAAAAGATATCTATGAATATGTCTATATGGTAAAATGTAATAAAAATAAATAGCAATTATAATTCCGTTATTTATAGAGTGCACAAATATTTACATTTCGTAGGCTTGCCATATAAAAAATTGATGGAAAAAGTTGCCGAGCATTTGATGTAATCCGATCCGCTTAACTCGATCAACGAGGTCGTGCTGTGTCGTTAAATATCACAATTCGATGCGAGCAAAGACGGAAAAAATAAATACTAGATGCAGGATCGAAAGAATAGTTTTAAGTATATAGGCCCGAAAAGCGAGAGCGGATGAGCTTAAAAATAAGGGAGAAACTATTATATAGAAACTGGAAGGAGCGAGAGAGAGAGAGCAAATAAAAAAAAACAAAAAGACAAAACGTGGCGTGGTGTGTTTTACAGGAGCATGCTAAACTGTGTGAATGTGTTAGAGGGACACATTCCGCCGGCCGAGAGTGCAGCCTTGATGGTGGCCGAGGAGAAGCCACGTCCTGACACATGTAAGGCTCCAAGTATCAATCATCCCTGATCTATATGATATTCGATATACCATCATCACGTGTCCACCGTCTGCCATATATAGACCGGCCGACACGACAAACAAACGATTGTTATGTATATTTTACACACTCTTCATCTTTTCATCATCTCCATCGTCACTTTATCACCTCCTGTATTATTCTCTCTCTTTCTTTCTCTGTCACTACTCTGACCAACTTACTCGATCACTTTCACACAGTTCATGATTAAAGAGATCATCATTTTCGTTTCTCGTACTTTTAAACGAAATAATTTTATTTTATCTACAGTCAAATACGCCTAAATATACAAGTCGGTGTTTTTCAGTGTGCATCGCTACTATATCGCGAAACGGTATTCAATCGATAGAAAAAAAATATTTACTTGTTCCCTTAAATATTCAACACAGAGAATATTAAAATGAATTGTAAATTTTAACTATTATCTTTCTATCCGTATTTCAAAACAAATCGGTCACTCTGACTTTCTTTTCTCGTATAAATGACTATTTTATTTTAGAATTTCTTATTTCTGTTAAAAATTTTAATACACACACTCACCACACACCCAAATGTTTGAAAGCAGATAAAAAGTATGCGTATTCTCACACAAGACAATTCTCGTACCTGAAACCTCACCAAACATTTCACTCTCTGCATGTCACCAGTTATTTCTGTATGTAAATCCGTTGATTCGTATAGCTTCTCTGTAAGGTCATAATTTTCCTTTTATTTGCAGACTTTCCTTCTACGTTTGAAAGTAATCCAAAGTAGGTACATGTAAAGTAATCATCTATTGCCGTCGACGTGAGAGTCCGTAGAAAAGTAAAAGCTAGAAATCATCCTTCGTTCGTCACGTCCAAGTGTCTTTGAATTTCACTTTGAATTAATTGAATCGATAATTTTGCATCATCGGTTGTCTTTCACGTCGGCCATGTCATTTGTTAATATTGAGTGACCAAAGTTGTTTTAGAACATTGGATTCTCGGTGTGTTTTGTCAAGTAATTTTATAGCAAAAGTGATTTGTTTCTTTTTTTACTTTGTATCGTTTGTAAAATAAATATTTATGAATATTACATAGCTCTTAGATGCTTCTTATTTATATTTTCTGTATCATCTACATCTCTTTTTAAGTTATTTATATACTTATGATTTTGTATTTTCCTCAAGTTTTCTTTCTTTTTCTAGAGTTTTATTTGAAATTTTGTTCTCTTCAACCCTTTCTTCATAAACTCTTTAATTGAAAAGAGGACTTGTGATTTTCATA
Organism: Megastigmus dorsalis; assembly: GCA_900490025.1. Taxonomy (NCBI): domain Eukaryota; kingdom Metazoa; phylum Arthropoda; class Insecta; order Hymenoptera; family Megastigmidae; genus Megastigmus; species Megastigmus dorsalis. The sequence goes on along the minus strand of UELU01119077.1, from coordinate 23,428 downwards.
TACACTTGCATCATCAGTTAAAGGAAAAAATTAAACATTATCTTTAATGATCTTCATCGCCATACAGCTAATAAAAATGACAAAAGATCATAATCATTATAACTCGAATTATCATCTACGATCATACATCACTTCATGTCAAACTATTTTTGATACCTACTTCATTTGAACTGAGTTACAATATTAATCAATATGAAAGCATTGAAAAATTGGATTGAATTTAAACATACCAGCAAATTTAAATGTAAAAGCAAATAGAAATTAAATAAATAATGAGTTTTGATTATGAAATTGAAAATTCGATTAGAAGCTGCACAAGACACGTAGATATATATTAACGGGTGAAAAATTATGCTAGATGTAATTACAGATATCGAATGAATATTCAGTTGTAGAATCAAACGAAGGAATAAAAATGCCTCCGCACCTCACTCACTCGACATCCGTTCCCTCAGAATTCATCATGTAAATCATACATTTCGACCGTCATGTCCATATATATTCGCTCACGTGTGCATATATATATATATACATATATATATAAAAATATATAAAACAAGAACAACTCGCGCGGCTATATATAGCATCGTCCGTCCATGCACGTCTTGTTCCACTGAAAAAGCCACTGCAGCAGCAGCAGCAGCAGCGGATCGCATCAGGAGCGCAACAAGCCAGGCGCTCGACAACAGTGCCGGACATCGCGGGGACGAACGGCATCTGCGCCTCGGCCTCGTCAGCGGGGCCAGGGCCGCCAAAAAAGGCCACTCGAATTTTCAGGGATAAAGAAACAAGACTAGAGAAGCGAGAGGAGAGAGATAGAAGAGCCAGGCAGAGATAACGAAAGCTCGGTAGAGATGAGGAGGAGGAGGAGGAGGAGGAGGAGGAGGAGGAGGATGAGGAGGAGGAGAGAGCAAAGAGTAAAGAGAATGTGAGATTGAGAGCGAGTATATACGCAGACTACGGGAGAGCTGAGAGCGAGAGAAAAACGAAAGGACGATAAATGGAATTCGGGGATCTTTGTCACGGTAACGTGCGTGCACCGCACTTATATAACCTACCATATAGGCACACCAAGTCGTACGCAGCTGCTTCCCTTATTTCTTTTTTTTTTTTTTTTTTCTTTCTTTTTTCTACTCCTATCACGAGGAGCCTCGCTCTCTCACTCACGCGACACACACACACACTATGCAGAGGCCAGATCAGCTGGCCAAGCGCCAGACGGCATTGTAACGCAATAATTCGCTTCCAGCAGCTCGTACTTACACCTCACCCCCTCCCTCTGCTCTTCACACACACACATACACACACACACACACTAGCACACACTTCGCGTATTATATACACTTCACTATATATATATATATATATACTCACTGGCCCCTCACCTTCACCACTATATACTATATTTCACCCTCTAGGCGAGCGAGGAAAGATATATAAGCTTAATGTGGGTCAAGAGACGCGGGGGACTTCTTTTCACCGAGCTTTGTGTATATATATATATATACACCTAGATATGTATAATATATTATATACTGGGCGGAAGCACAGAGCTAGTGGAGCTGGTACTTGCCAAATATCGGGAGAGCTGGTTGCTGCTGGTGGTGGTTAGCTTGTCCCGCGAGATCCGGCGCAGCAGCAAAAAGATCGGAGCCGCCGCCGCCGCTATTATTTCGTAAGATTTTCTACCCCGGTCAAAAGCAGCGAGGCCGAAAGCTGCGGCCAAAAAAAAACTGCTGTGCGATAGTTGGATAGTGGGAGCGAAAGCTCGCGCTTTTGCCGGTGGAGCGTAAAACTTTACGAAATTATATAGCTATCGCGTCGATGAAGAAAATAACCCCTCGTCTAGCGTCGAGTATTTCTTACATTATAATTATGTTTATACACACAAGGAAGGAATGCTTTTATATAAGCTGTAAGCGGAATTTCTCTTCGGATTGTATACTTTATAATATTATGTACATTTTTTTTTATAATTTTCTTTTATTGACTTTTTCCTTCTCTCACGCTCTTACTTTTACCCCGTTTCTTTTTTTATCTTCTAGGAATATATACCTACATAGTATGTTATGGATGAGCGTGTATCTTTTTTCTTTTTCTTTTTCTTTTCTTAGGGAGTTTTAGGGTGTTTTGTGAATCCTCGGCGATCGTCGACGTTGCACTGAGAAATGCATGACTTTGCACGTTTACATGCGAGCCTCTCTATATGTCTATATATATATTGCCGCTTGTGCCCGTAGGTTTTCTCGTCGTTTGTTGGGCTTGTGCGTCGCTGCTTACTACGTGTACTATATAAGAGGGTCTGGAATAGTTGAGTTCCAAACAAATTCTATATTCAAATACGCTTTTAACGAATTCGCCATTGCTGAATTTGTCTGGAATTCAAAGTATTATTGCTTTTGGTGCAAAATGAGAAACATGTGATTTAATCTATGATTGTAGACCGGTATACGGATTGCTTTGGTAGTGACAAAGGAATATACTTTTCGTGAAAAAATAATTAGTGTGTATGTTGTGAATGAATACGTGTATTTTGTTTTTTCTTTTATCGAAAGCATCGATTGCAGGATGAATCATATGTGCATGACCGTTGTAAATTTAGTTTCTTAGTTGGGTACACTGGTTATTTTGAGATCTTATGGTTAAAAAAGAGTCTGTATAACTGGATCTACTAAATCGTAACGATTCGAATACAGCGAAATTCATTTTTGGTATACCTTAACATTTAATTCTTTAATAAGTTTTTTGAAAGTCTAATAATAATATATATAGGTATTGGAGTTATTCGAGTACTCTACTGAATCTAGTTTCTTACAATATATTTCATTAATTTTAGAAAGGACCGAATCCTATTTGCAGGAGCTAAGAGTGAATTAATTACATTTTAATGAAAACTCGTTACTCGTGAGTTTGTATAATAAAACACTTTTGCGTGCGCGCAATTATTATTCTTTGAACGTAAATTAATGACCTTAATTGCTTTTGTATAAATAATGATTAACAACAAGGAATTGGAGTTCAATTAATTTTGTTTCCATCATTTTCCCGAATTCTTACAAGAATTTCACCAGTTTCTATTACGACTAATTCACGGATAAGCGAATCCTGTATACTCATCAGCTGCGATGTTACAATTCGAATCAATAATCGACCTTCCAACAGCGACGCGAATCATTAGGGCCGAAATTTACTCGCGGCTCGCGGATCAGCACAAATCTGAAAATTCACGATCCACCAAGGCTTTAGAGTTTGAAAAGATGACGAGGAACATGAACAGCAGCTAATATTCACCCTTACATATATCTATTACCGGTTAAAATGCTCCGCACTCGACTTCTCGCTCTATATGCACGTACACGTTACACACATTGGCGTAATGGCCGCGGCGCGTCAAGCTCGTTGAACTGGAAACTGTATAGCTATGAGCAAATAAGGGTGGCTGGCCTGGCGTGGAAAATCCAGAATGGGAAAACAGAGGAACGAAAGGGCCGTCGGAAGAAGCCACGAACTATTGTGCGCTGCCGCTACAGCCCAGAGACATCCAATCTCGCGTTAATGAAACCCCGGGTATATAGTCTCTTTCTTCTACGTGCAGAAAAGTATATATATGTATGGTACGGAACAAGTTCTATAAATATGGTACGGAACATCTCGAAATGTTAATCTATCGGGCGGTCGGGGCTCTTTATACACTCCCAACTGTTTTTCCTCCATTTCGCGCTCTTTCGCGGTCCAACGAGTTCTTTCCGCGTGCGGGGAGAAAGGGAAATAGACCCCGCGCATAAGGCTGTACAGTCGCTCGCGGCTCTCTCTATGTATTATTGAAGCTGCGCGCGCCAAATCCTCGCTCTGCCGCGCGCCCATAAGCGACGCGTATAAGTATATGTACACACCCGTCAGGGCTGCTCGTGCATTTATACAGGCAGCTCGTATATATATATATATATACTAAATAAATGGATAGAACGAGTGCTGCTGCTGTGCGTCGTCCCGAGAATCGAAGCGGGAATCGAAAATTTTGGGAAGCTTCGCTGTAAATGGAGAGACTCCCTGGTATATATAAGCTGGGAGATTGGCGCAGCGTGAAATTTCCGGATACCGCACATGAACGTAATTATAATATTTTTCACAATCCGTGTTTAATTGTCACGATTACCGTGCTAAAGTTTTTGCAATCATCATATTTCTTTGAGGAAAAAATCTATACGAGAAACGTGTACAATTTGATCTATTTCCAGCGGTCGGTACAATTTTTCTAAATTAAAACTGCAACCTTATTTACCAACTCGTTTTTCTTTTTTTCGCATCGTACTCGCGCACTCGCGCAAGAGTCATTTTCTGCATATGCGCAAGAGATAGAGAGAGAAAAGATATAGAAGGTAAAGTGAAATGCACATAATCGCGCTCGCGTCCCGGTCCGCTATACATGCATTATTCACGCTCAAGTGTCCTGACGCATATATAGCTCGAAGTAGAGCCGAGATGGAGGGTTAGCGAGGGTGCTGTATAGGTGCAATATGCATGGCAAGCGAGAGGGAGGGAATGAGAGAGATAGAGAGGGGAGAGGGGAGAGAGGATGGGCAGGGTCGCGTGCATACAGATCGTCCGGATGTATAATTGAAAAAGCGGGTGAGAAAGTAGGCGCGGCTTTGTATAGCACCTCTGCGTCCTCTGCCCTTTGTATATGGGGGTAAGTGCTCGCGGAAGACGTGGGGATACACTAAAATTGCGGCCTGGATGAGAAAAGCCTTGTGTGGGCCACTTGGAATTGCGATGCATTGATTAAGATCAGAACAAGTCGAGATAACACTCAATCCGTGGCTTGCAGTTTTGGAGCAGCAAACTAATTTCGATCATGTTTTATTCTGTAACGATCGCGATGGGTTTTATGTATATTATAATATATGTTATGCAATTTTCAACTCTAAAGTCATTGGTGGATTGCTAAAATCTCTTGTAACCTTTTATTCCAATGTTTTTTATCGAAATTTGTTTTATCACACAATTGGTACAAGTAATATAGTCTTTATCGTTCCAACTGATAAAAACACTCTTGTCTTATAAGCAGGTAAGTCTATACTAAACGTACTGCACTGTGTGTACGCAAGAAAAGGTCTGATCATATTTAAAAATTTTAATGAACTCTTTTCAATCTTAGATTTATTTTTATAGATTTGGCCTTTAAATTATTCCTTTTGAATATAAGCATGTTGTCTACTTTAGACAGCTCTCCTTACTCGAGGAAATGGGCTTACTAAGACTAAACTTATCAAAATTAATAAAACGAAATCTTTGTCTACATTTGCGAACTTCTTGGAGATCTCAAAAGAAACTGGTATTACCAACAGCTCCTATACCTGTGATCCACCCACTATTGCGCATGCCACGTGTACACCCTCCAATAACCCTCTAGTGCAACCACTACCTCATCCCTTATCTAGACTCCCTATACTATACACGCTTGCAAATCTGTATCTAAACCAGAACGAAAAGAGCCGACAGGGCACCCCTACCTCCCAAAAAAAAAAATAAAAATAATATAGTCGCATATAAGGCAGCTAAAAGGTGCACAGAATTAATTCTAGGAGTAGAATAGCTGTGGGATTTGACTAATCAATCGGCGTCCTCCGTCATTGCCAATCGCGGCGGGACGCAGTTGTGTTTGCAGCTGGTTCAGATCACTCTTCCGCAGACGCTCGTCCCGCTCAACCGGAGAGGCCACCGCCCCCGCTTCCCCCGCCACGCTTTCCGAACAGCGCTGTCTGACACTGGGGAACTCGTCCTCTTAATGCCATCGCCAACGGCCGGAGGCTCGTCCAGGGCCTCGAGGCCAGGCTGGCCCGGCTGCTGGCTGAGCGCGCCCGGGCCTGCGCCGAGTTCTTCCAGGAGCAGTGCAGCCGCGACCAGGTGGCGCCGTTCTCTGCCCCGCCACCGATGCAGCCGCCGCCGCCGCCGCCGCCATCTTCGCTGCCCGCCGCCATTTCGCGCTGACCGCGCACCGACGACCACGAAGACAAGAGAGACCGACAGAGTATATGCGTTCGTGCGTGCGTGCCTGAGTGAGAGAGAGAGAGAGAGAGAGAGAGAGAGAGAGAGGGGGGAGCACCAGATGCGGATTCCTTTGGCTTTTTGTGTTTGTTGAGCGAGGACTTTGCGAAGAGGAATGTCGGTTTGGGGGTGGCCACTAGTAGCGAGGCTTTATTTCTTTGCTTAGATATTAGCGATCTGTGACCTCTTACGACGATGGCCACCTGCAACGCTCTACGATTTTCTCAATTTAGTCGATAAAGTCGGAATTGAGTGTAATGGTGTATTGGCGTGTAATCGGTATACTAAGCTGATGTGGATGGTGAGGTTTGTTATAACGTATCTTGGTGGTAAGCTAAGACGTATCGACGATTTGGAACGTTAAGTTTGCACGAGATTTAAAAGTAATTGTGTTTGAATCATTAAATTCTATATCTGGAAAAGTCTTTAAAGGGAAAACGTGCTTTTTGTTCGATATTGGATGGGAAAATTTATATACGGAACTTTAGTCAAATTAAAAATGAGAAGAATTTCAAAGCACTCGAATACAAAAAAGACTGAAAATAATGAATTCTCTTTATGCAAAGATTTAGAAAGGTGTGAGAAAAAAAAAGAGCAACGCGCGAAAGAGCAAATACATTATTATCAAGTAGATAAGCGGTGTATTGAATAAAGTCTTGATCAATATTAAATTAAGGGGTTAAAAATGTAAGTAGCAATATTTATTATCTTTAAAAGAATGAATTGACATTTTATAATTTAGTTGAAAGTAAAGGTATGCTGTAAATATAAATTGGAAGGGAAATTTTCTACTAAAAGTAACGATTATTAAGAAATTTGAGTAAGCACTCTTCCTTTTCGTTTTAAAGAAAATAAAAGGGATTCGCAAAGAAAAGATACTTGTCGGCAAAAGCACACCTTCTTCTTCGAGTGCTCTCTTGAACGACAAAATTAACCAAGGAATCAAAGTATTCGAGAGAAAAGCAGTATTAAGTAAAGCGACGTAAGCAATATGAGCTTTGCCGAATCTCTTGCCCTTTGATCGTCTCGAAATTGTGAGAAAAAAAAAAGCGGAGAGCAAAGGCAAAAAAAGCAAAAGAAAAAAAAAACAAAATGGAAGGATGAAGCGATATAAAAATGCTGTAGTTGATCAGTGCCTACTGTGCCCAATTATTAGAATAAACAAAGGTCTATTTCGTACATTGGATTCGGGGTTATAAAAGGACGCACTAAGGACCTTTGCTCGTATGATAACGACAAAATATAACGGAAAAAATAACAATAAATATAACGTGTCGAGGAACGTGGAAAAGGGGGGGAGGAGAAAAACGGATAATATAACGAATGACGGTGTGTCAAAGTCGTTGGTACACGCGTTGATTTTCAGCAAACGCTTAATTATAACTAATATATATGACTCGACAAAGGACGACTTTTGTAAATCAGTATTATAGCGCAACGATCTCATGTGATTCGCGCATTATTATAATGTATCGTAGTTAGTTGTGAACTCGAACGATCCGAGGTGAATAATAAAATGTGAGAGAAAAGAGGGAGAACGGAGCGAATTGTGGGTGTAACGGAAGGTTTCCGATTTCTTGGTTTTCTCGTATACAATTACTTACTTTTCGTTCCGGTTAAAAAATAAGTTTTTTTTAGAAACAATTTATTAAATATAATAGTTAGGTATCGTTAGCTGCGAGTGTAAAAAGGACTCCTATCGTATTTCGGTTGCGTTAGATTTACAAATTTACGTGCACAAATTTTAAAGTGAAGTATAAAAAGTGACAATGTAGGATTTCGTAAAGGTTGTTCTAAATAACTGCCAAAAAATAATAATAAACGATATTATAGATAAATATCAAGAAAATAAAACACAATTACTATAATATAGAGGATCGCGAAATGTGAACAAAAATACAAAACCTGCCTAAAGTCGGTACATCATATTTAGGATTTTTTAAACATGAGTGAAGACCAAATGCCTTAAGTTGATTCCAACTAGAAAATCCTCACGGGGATTCAAAAAATATTATGCATTTATATAAAAGTAAAATGATTTATTGAAATATCAGTTTGATTTCGAAGACAAATAAGCTTAATTAATCACCGTCTCTCTTTACTTGCGAAAGTTATGGTTATTGTGCCTTTACTTAAACGTTTAAATAAAAGTAAATTCATAAACGAAAACATCTTTTTCGATAATTTGAATGTCAACTATATGTACTTTTGAAATTCACTGACTTGATTTGTCTCTTGTTGAATTCAATAATGTTAATAAACAATACGATCTAAGAATTTCTACGTTTTTAAAACATTTATACTAAAAATTTAAACAACTTACGAAATTTTAACGAGGATTAAAATAACGAAAACGTGATCAATAAAAATGTGACATTAATTTTTTACGAATAGCAAAACATTTTTTAACATTTTCACATAGTTCAAGAGAAGACTATTACATTAACCCATTGAAGCAATTATTTCTAATAAAACGATCTACGAATAATATAAAATTAAATGTTATCGTATTTTATATTGAGAAAAGTAACTCTTTCACTTACACCAGTACACTGAACTTTCTCTTGGAAAAACTGTTCTGCGTAGTATCTATAAATCTAATTCGATTCGCACAACTTTCTTATTGCCTCCCAAAACCAACTCAATTAAAGTTTTCAATTAATTTTTCACAAATCTTAAATAGAGTCTAGGGAAACCTTCCCTTATATGTACATACTTGTGTATATATAATTATAAACCCTTGATCCCAACGTATATAACGTTATCGTTGAGATTCGATAGTAAGTGTAACGAAACGAAAGATAAGAAGAAGCACTCGCGTTCCGTCTGAGAAATAATAGGATAATCATTTAATTATTTGTGCTTTAGAATGTAAACTTTTCTTTTGGATATTGAAGTATCTTTTAAAATCAATGCCATATTCCAAGCACTTGTTTACTCAGTTTTTTTAAATATTTTATATGTTTTGTATATCTTTCAATACTGTTTTTTATGAGACAATTAGTTAACCAACGATCGTTAAGCATTTGACATAAAACCTATTAAATTATTCGAGAAATGCAAACGTAAATGACGAAAATATAAAGTTTCAATAAATATTTATATAATACAAACTATAAGTATATTGACAGAAAAAAATGTCTTGCACAGCGTATAATTTTATTTTTAATTCGCACAAACATCGTGGAATGAATTCGATGAAAACCAAAACCCTTATAGCAGCGTAAAATTATCGAGGGCTCTCTAAATTTTAAATCATTATACGAGTATGCATAATACACCGTGAAAAATTAACGAACGACTTATGTATCAATCACGCAGATTTTGTAATAAAAGAAAACTTTCATGTAAAAGCTATCTCTCTAAAAAAAAAAACTACGTAAATCTAATCTTATATTTAAAAAGAAAAGGTTAAACTCAGCATAAACTATTTGAAAACTTCACTTCAGATGTCGCTATAAGCTCATAAATCTTAAAATATGCGAAATAAACAGGCCTAATGAAGAATCTATCAAGTTTTGCATCGAAATAACAAATATTCCTTTGCAGAAAAAAGTTTATATTGACTTCTAATTTATTTAATTACTTCGGAAATTTATTTTTTTAAATTGTTAATTTGCCAATTTGATGGAAGAAACTACCCACTTTACGTTTTTCGTGAACCCTCAAAAGGATATTCATATCCATATACTTAAAAAGATAATCAGGACCCTATTGACAAGTGTTGGGCATTGTGAAAAAAGTCGAATGATGAAATAAATTAGTTTCCATACAAACTTTTTTCTTGGTGTACAGTACCGAAAATGATGAGGGAAGCAAAAAAACGGACAAAACCATGATTACAAATGCAAACAGCGAGAGGAAGGCAATAACGAGATCACGCGTCAAACTGAAGACAAGCAGAATAAAAAATGTCGTATAGGAGATTATAAAAAAAAATTAAAAAATACCTATATTTCCGTGCATCGTGGTTATTATAATTATCGAACTTTGCGATACTATTTATTAAGTGAAAAAAATACCTATAGACTAGTGACACTCTAGGCTACTAGTAACGAGGAATGAAAAAAAAAAACCTAGTAACTCGCGAGAGCGCGAAACCCGAGGCGTACACAGGAAGGTCAAAGGGAAACAAAGCCATAGGGAAGAAAAGCGCGAGAAAACAAAAGGCGCCGGGCTTCAAAAAAGTGGCAAATAGGAGCTCGAAAAGAATGCTCGTTTCTCGTTTGCGTAATGGCTGTACAATAAACGCGTGATATGTATAATGACGCGGGCGGGAGGAGTGAAATGTAAGAAAGAGAGAGAAAGGGAGGTACGACGAGTGTGTGAACGCGCGCGAGGTGAGTTAGCATATCCATTTTTAAATTAATTCTAAGCTCCGATGCGAACGATGAAACGACGCGAAAGAAAAAAAAAATAAATAACACACGATCTAGATAAAGTACTTAACACACGTGCGCAGATCTGTACTCGAGACTCGCATTTAAATTTAAAGGATAGAGCGCGGTAAACATCTGTTGAGGTTATATATATATATACGAACACGAGCGAGAGGCGCGTATAATAATTATTATAAATTGCCGGACTGCGGCGGTAAGTAATAAGATAACAAAAAAAAAAAGGCAGCACGGAACGAAAAAAAAAAGAAAAGAAAAGTAAAACAATGTGTAATAACGTCTTCTCTATATGATCTTCTGTAGAACGCTGCAGGCGACGCGTGTGTCGTCTCTTCTCCGTCTCAGCTCATATTAGCGCGCGACGATGTATTTTGGGGATCTTATCGGTTTGCTCGCGCGCTAAACATAAAGCGACTTGTGCATCTTTAATATAAATGATATATACTTACGTGGCGCCGCATGCACGAATTCGGCGACGCGCTGTTTCATTACTTTCTTCCTCCTCCCACTTTACTCTCGTCTAACAATTTTACCAAGTAAGTTACGAACAATTTCAATGGATAATGTCATCGGCGATGTCGGACGAACTTTTTCGTATTAAGCGATTATTGCATGTATAAACAATGATGATTCAGACGATATTGATTATATATATATATATATATTTCACATTATATATATATATATATATATACTTATGTCGGGATTTCGCAGCGAACCAATACCCTTCGCTCATCTTCAACTGCTTCGGAGCGTTGAATTTGCAGAGATACGTGAAACAATGTTCATTTGTCAAATTCTAAATTATTAATAAATTCTATGTATCAGACTGGAACTGTCTTACCGTTAAATTATTTTTCTGTGACTTATACAATATTTTCATTTTATTTCACACGAACCATTTGCTTTAATTATCAAGACAGAATATTTTACACTTATATCGACGTATTATTTGTGATTAAAGAATTTTCAGTTTATGATCGTTTCGTTGTTACATTGAAGAAGATGACGAAATGACGAGTTTTGTTCCAAAACAGAAAGCTATAAGTAAAGCCTCTTTTAAAAGCGAAACAATGTCCAACAGAGCAAGTGATCACCATAACGATTTCTAAGATAAGTTCACTGCCATTAAAACGACTTATGAACGTACATTTCTCGAACACGAAGAGAACGCAGTATTCCAAAAGAGTAACAAAATATGAAAATCGAAAAACGAAAAACGAAAAAAGAAAAATAGAAAAAAAAAATTACGTGAATGTGTACAGTTATGTGAAATACTTATCGTACAACGTAACCGACTATATATACGTGATAAAAGACGTGAAATAACGAGAAAAATGAAAAGAAAGAAAAATGAAGAGATAACAAAACAACCACTAATTAGGTTTAATCTTAAAATGCTAACGGTTAGGCACTGTATCGATATGACAAAATGAATATATTATATATATACATATAAATATACATATATACATATATACATAAACAAAAGAAAAAAAAATCGTAGGTCGAGAGAGGATGAAGAAGTAATAACAAGAAGAAAAAAATATAATAATGGACTTGCGTTGCGGAGCCTGTCTGTAATATAAAGCAAACAAATTATGTGTGATGTGTATCTGGGTTTTTCGAGAAAGATTTTGTGCGTTATATCCAAGAATAAAGTAACGATCTTCGCTCTCGACTATATATATATATATATATAATAGTAACAAGCGCGAATGAACGCAGCGTCGAATAACGGAAAAGAGAAAACGAGGAAATGAAAGAGACAGAAGGAGCCGAGGGGCGGAAGAATGTGTGCGGAGAGAGAGAAAGAGAGAGAAAGCGAGTCCACATATGCAGAGGAGAAAAACCTTTCCCGCAACCTTCGTTCGACCCGTATTATAATAGACTCTCGATTGTCCTTTTTCGACGGAGGGCCATTTTAACGTGAGAATTATTATTATCGTTATTATGATTATCAATTATTATTAACATTGTAAGAGAAGTACACACGATATTTTAACCGCGACGATTGATTGCGATAAGTCGAACGAATAAAAAACAAAAACACTATAAGGATATTATTACAATAGTGGAGAGTGGGTGCAAAGTTCGCATGCGTTTTCACTCTAACGTATAAGATTCTGCCGATTTACGAGTATGAAAAAAAACACACACACACACACGAGATATATGATGATGTGGTAAAATGTGGCAAGCGAGATCGGTAAAGAGGAAAAGAAAACTAGTAGTAATCGATTCATCGATGTATTAATGGGACGGGGAGTTGAAAGGCAAAATGAAAAAAAAAACAAAAATACTTATTAACAAGTGGTCGAATAAGGAAACTTGATAGAATCAATTATGTACAGTGCGTATAATTACGAATTCGTATTGATAAGGTTTCAAAAGATTTTCACGCGCGTTTCTTATTAGGTTTGCGAATCATTGCGTCCTCTCGAGCCGCAGCACCGACTTTTCGCGTGATCTATCGTGACGCTGTTCAACCATTTGAAATCTTCGCTGCGTAAATGAAAACGACTAAGCGTAAGTTTGATTGAAAATCCGTTATTCTCGAGCGCATTATGAAATGAAGAATTTTATTGTAATTTTTTGTATTCGAAGGTTTTATCAAATCTGTTATGTCTTTGCTGATTAACCAATTTACTGACATCTAGTGAATTTTAAGTAATTTTAATTTTCAGAATGTCAAAGATATTTCTAGTATTAATTGTAATAAAAATTTATAAGCCTAGCATTTATTTACGATTAGGGGATCCATTATATGTTCACAAATATAAATTTAATTTGCATAAAGAAAACTCAATTGATGAAAGCGTTGTATGAAGCATATATATATTTATATATATCCTTTATCACCTTATTGTTTTAAACCGACATTTATTTTGATATGATTGTTTATATCGAACGCCATTGCGAAATCATTAATGCGCAGCGAGATTTCAAATGGTTCGACAAATCGCGTCGATCTAGGCGAAATACAATATTCCCGAACTAAAAAGAATTAAAAAAAGAAAAAAGAAAAAAGAAAAAAGAAAAAAGAGACCGGCATGCACGCTGCATAAGAGCGGAAAGCCGCAGAGAATAAAAGCGCAAGGCTATGAAAGTGGCGCGCTCCTGGGATCTGTAGATAATATGCATAACGGTTGCGCGTTCGTTAAACAAAACTAAACGAGAGAGAAAAAGAAAAAGGAAAAAAACGAAAAAAGATGAAAACTGTCCATTGTGTTTTGCGCTGCGTTGTTGTTCCCTCGACGTCCCGATTCTCGATTTTTCTCCCGCACGCGCAATGATTATTGTCGCGCGACCTAAAACCCTGTATAGATTGATATAAGAAATGTAATCCTATTCTCCAATCAAGACAACTGAAATTCCGAATGCCGCGCGATTATGTCTGTGTGTTCCTGTGTTTCGCTACAATTCTATAAAGCAGACACGCATCTACTGGGACGTGCAGATAACAGTATTTTCTGTGGGGCATATGCCGTATACAAGTATATACGCGCGATCATAAAAATTGTTTGAAAACATTGATGAAGAGATGACGAAATTGTATCACGACCGTAATTGAGGTTTTGTTCACAGCCGCGAGTCGGGCTCGTCTGTGATGATGCTTGATAATCGGGAAATTCCTTACGTAGCTTCATTGGAACGGTGAATGCAATAGTTTACGACGTGTGGCGGACATTCGATTCTTGTATTGGATATTTATTTTTGTAATATGATTATCGATTTACCTTTATCAGCGCGACGAGTAGTGAAGAAACGTTGAAATCGCAATATAAGTACTTATAAACGCGTAAAGTCAAATGAAATGCGGATGAGTCCAGTGGTTCGCTCGAACGTGCGCCAGCCGTGTTATTCTCTCGGGCAGTTTTCACTGAATATTATTTTGTACGGGAATAGCTCGAGATGATCCACGCGGTCGTGCGCGGGCGAACAATTGAAGCGTATTTTTGTTACAAGGTAGGTAAGCGACAGTAAGCTCGTCGATCCCCTCGGCTAAATAATCTCAAGGAAATTCACCCTCCCGAAACGCTATTATGGTTTTGTGTACAATTACCTAAGCATGTTTTCGTGAAATGTAAAGGAAATTAGGCAGAACTCACGAGCTTAGACTCTTTCTGTTCCTTTCGAGTTTATTTGATTTACGAGACGATGGCAGTGATGAATTGTTAATATATCGCACGGAAACGGCAATTCAGTGTGGACCAACGCAACTGAACAGAAAGAAAAAGAAAATAAAAAAAAAACAAAGTAAAAGATATAGAAAAATAACGAACCCAAATTTCAAAGAGACGGGCGAGAATTTCTATATTGATCTATATACGCGTTTAAACTACACACAGATCGCTGCGAATGGTAGAGGATCCTGTTGCACTTTTCCAACCATAGCAATCGTTCGCCGTCCGAACGACGCTCAGCGGTTTCTCCTTGTCATTTAACTTTATACTATTATCATTTTTGTTATTCATTGAATAAAGATACAGTGATAAATAACTGTAAAAATTGTCGATTCTCATTTTACCTTTATATCCTCCAATATTATACGTTAATTTTATTTATTTTTTCAACTGCCATTTTTAAGTTGATGTTGATGATAAGTAGATTTTTCTTGCAATTTTTTCGATTCAAGTATTTGAAAGATGTATTGTGAACATATTGTGTAGTCTACTTTTTCAGATTGTTGAAAATCGATCAATTTTCTTTATCCCATAGTAAATTTCAAATATGTATATTAAATTTAATTATTTTTTGGCAATAAAAATGATCATATTAATATTCAATAATAAATTTTTGCGTGAGCTTTTCTTACAGGATTATTCGTACGAATATTGAAAGTAAATTTTCATTTGAATAGAACCATTTGAAATAATAAATATAATTGTATACCATCAACACAAAAGTGATATTTCTCTAATTTTTAGATCTAAATTTATTTGAAAATAAGAAAATAGCTTTGCTTCATCAGTTTATTACATCCAAAACGTTCATATATTCCATTTATCTGTTGAATGTTGTTGCTATTAATTAGGTACGGTTTTTATACAATTATGTAGTTTTTCTATTTTGAACACATGAACTCATTGTCTTGATTTTTCTCAAATAGCCAAGCATACTCAGAAATAATATGCTCTTGGTTAAAAAATTAATAGTTGATTATTACCGATTTTTCATGTAGCTTACTCAGAGATTGTTTTATATTTTACTTTTGTATATTTGACTACTTGAGTTAATTTATATATTAATAATAATAAACGCAACATATAAAATAACAAAAACAATTGAGAAATTATAAAGTTATGTGAATGATTTTTTGCTACATTTAAATACATGTCAATTATCTTATACAATCACAATACATCTAAAAAAAAGTACACATAGTTTTGTTTAATTTTGATGAAAAATCTTTAAAAATATATAAACTAGCTTTAAATTAATAACAAAGTCAGTCATGTCTTGAACAATGAATTTAAATCTATAAAGAATTAATGTTTTTTCTGCATGAATGAGGTAGGTAACATTAATGAATATTACCTACTTAAATTTTGCAATTTTGTAACATTTTTTTATATTATACTTCTCTGTAGAATTAGAAATATGAATAAATGACTGATGTTATTAGTAAAGTAAAATAATTAAAAAAGGTTTGTAAAAATTCCAGACGATTATTAAGAGTAAAAAAATAATGTATAGTAGCAGTATAATAAAGTGCCTTGAATGAACTAGTTGATTTCCTTGTATAAAATAGTTAATACTTATTCAGAGGTTTTAAAATATATAAGTACAGTATAATAAAAATCTCGTAACATTTAATATCAATGTATAAAAACTATAATATTTTAAATTTTATTATCCTACTTATAGCTACTTATAGTTACTTATTTATTTTATGGTTTGCATTCAAAATGATATGGATCCAGTGATTTTGAATCTCGCCATGTTGGAGGAAGAGCACTGTGTAGATGTAGTCCACATCGTTTACATGGGTCATTAAATAAACTGATCAAACTATGAAACCATGCCTGCAAAAATTAATTTATAATTTTAAATATATTTTTAATTAAACATACTTGAATATTTATTGTTGCTAAGAAAAAGACCTTACAAGAAGTGGTTTAGTAATTGGGGAAAAAAACAATTTATATTGGCAAAAGTGTTTCGACAACGTAATTTAATGATATAAATAGAAAAAAGTTGATCGAGTACTTTGAATTCATTTTTCATAAACAAATGCTAAATAAATTATAAAAATACTTACAAAAAAAGACTTTAGAGTTAGTTCCGGAAAATTAGGATTATAAAAATGTAACATTGCAGCGTGAGCATGATCAGTCACCCTTTTGAACACTGTATATCGTGATTCTGTCCATAAATCAAGTTGCTCATTGTAACCCATAACCACAATTCTCTCCATCATTAGTCCTTTAAAAGCTATGATCGCTTTTAAAACATGCCCTAATGTCACATGAATAACTGCATTTGATGTGTAGGGTCGTGTGATTGTAATAGACATATCAGCATATAATCTATCAAATGATGCCATTGTTTGATCAACTTGCCTAAAACACAATTTTGTTTATCAAAATCAATATTCCTGCTATATAAACATGAGAAAACTAACAAATATATATATATATATAAAGATTATGTATAAAAATATATATTTATAAAATATCTTACTGAGGAGTGTAGTTGTGCGCTCCGAGCTGTATTCTGTTCCTTTTAGCTCGAGTAGAATTTAAAGATGAACGTTTTAAAGAGTTTTGACTTAATATTTGGAAAGCTACATTACTATATTCATGAGATTTGTCAGTCCATTTATACACATTTACTAATGTACTATATAATGCTTGTCGTTCTTGTGTTGTTTCTTGGCCAAGATAAGCTGTATTGCCCAAATTGAATGGGCCTGGAGGGGGATTTAAAGAATTTACAGCCTGTTCCACATCTCTAAAATTATAATTTTGTAGAAAATCAATGAATAAATTTATCAAATTTATAGATTTTTCACTTATTTATAAAATTTACATAATCAATAAAGGACAGTTATATTTTAAATTTATTTTTGAATATTAAAAATATTACCATGATGTGAGTAGTTTCTAATCATCTAAACATTTTTAACTAGTGATTTTGTTATCAAAGTTTAGAAATTCGATATCTATCAAAATGTTTTTTCTATAGATTGTACATGCTATCTAAATTAAATTAGTAAAGCTAAACATCAATAAACAATGAATGTCTCATCAACAATATTAGATGCAAAAAAAGTTTGTACGAGTATGTCAGTATTTTTAAATGATATATTATTAACAGTTACAATATATTCTATAACAGTACTGGTTATTTTAATGCAATCAACATAATTACTTATTTATATTACACCTGATCAAGAATACTGGCCTAATAAAAAAAACTTAGCTTTGACGGTATTGTTAAAAAGGTACGTCATATTCCAAACTGCAAATCAACACATTTTTATAGACTGAATAATTGAAAAATACCTTAAATTTGTACCAACTGTCGTTAAAAGGTCTTGAAGTTCCAATAAATATTTATTCTCTTTATTTTCTTCCCCATGCTCTGCCCTTATTCCATTTGAAAGAGAATAAAAAACTTGGCCTACGCTAGATCGCAGTACTTTTAAAGCAGATAAGGCTGTTTGCAATTGTTCCATTTTTAATTGGTATTTAAAAAACTAAAATTGAACAATAACAGAGGTATCTAACCTCAAAACTATCAGCGTCTATATTCGTGATACTATATACTATATAATAGTACTACAGCTGTCTGCAGCGGGCAATACTGAGCGTGGGCAGCCTGCAGCGCAGTGAATATATGCTATAGCAGTGATGTCAAAAGCAAGTGCAGCGTTGCCATTTTGATTTAGATTGCACCACTGGGGGGCCTTTCTACAACATCTAAGCGATGCGACCGATAGGCGATATACTATACGGCCGATGCCAAAAGTGGCATCGGCACTGCCAGAGAGGAAAATTTAAAATAAGTAAAAAAACGCGAAAAAAAGTAACGAGAAAAAATTCTTTTTATGAATTGATAATTTCAATTAAATTAATAGCAACAAAGTTACTATGCCAGAACTAATCATTTGTAATTATTTATTGACTTAATTGAATTTCAATAATCAAGCGGTGCTTTAATTACTATAAATTATTTGTCAGCAACATTTATCCAATTAAAAAAATTGTTCTCCCAATATTAAGCATTAAGTTATTTTTAAATATTAATTTATTAGACTATTATGCATTTATATTGGGGAAATGTGTTTTTCTGGAAAACCTATTTTTATATCTACATAATTTTATAGATGTGTAGAAGGTAATATTTTATTATCTTACATTTAATATACATGTTAATCTTTTTTATATCTTAATATATTTTGTTTTTTACAGAATCTATTATTGAAGTCTACATTAGCGCGGAGGATCAACTATTAGGGTAAGAATGGCTATAAGCATAAGGCCTTGGAATTGCTAGATTTGTAATTATATTATAAATGTAAAGTAAAATATACCTTTAATTAATCTTTTAATCCCCTGTTGAAACAGCCTTATAAAATCACGTAAAATCCTATAGAATATTACTAATTTTAAATGCAAAAAATTATATTAGATTGGTTTTTAAAAAAATTTACAAATAATTTACAGAAATTAAAACGTAAAAGTTACAACTAAGTGTTTATAAAAGTTGTCGCTCAAATTATCAACCATTGCAGACTCTAAGGTGAGTGGAATTCAGGTATATTTTACAATTTTATTGATCACTAAAGGCAGATGAATAATTACATCGGTAGTTAAAAACAAATGTAATTTAATTTATTTAAATTATTGTTCTATGGAATTCAGTACAATTAATTTAAAGTAAATATAAAAGGAGCTTCCTCTCTGATTCAAAAGATTACATTTGTATTTGTCTAGGCTTATTTTTTCTTTCTCCGTTGTTGGGACTGATAAAATATTTGAGCAGTGCTATAATTCCTATTATACCAGCTGCAAGAAATACGCCTGAAACTACTTTATCTGAAATACAAAGTATTAAATTTAATCATATATAAACATACTTTTATAATTATATTACAAAAAAGTAATATTAAATTTATGATGACTTTACCTGATAATTTAAAATCATCTTCATAAATTGTTGTAGGGGAGTCAGGAGAAATCAAGCTTTTATCGAATTCTTTTCTTGTTTTTTCATCTAACAGTACATTCTTTGCAATACCAATAACTGCAATTTAGGCAATTGATATAGGTAAGAATTTTAATTTGAAATAAAATATTATTCCTTGGATATTTTATTGTATAAATGTGTACCCTGAAACGCCTGTTTTGCATTTGGAGCTTTGTTTCTATCCGGATGGATAAGAAGTGCGAGCTTCTTGTATGCAGAGTTAATTTGATCATTCGTTGCATTATTTGGTATTTGTAAAATTTGATATAAATTTTCGGTTCCGAAGATCCTAAAAATAATGTCATTTTTACTGTGTAAACAATTAATCAATATTGAACAACGTTTAGCACTTACCTAATTATATGGGCTTCATCTTCTTCCGTATAACTCATCTTATATACTTTTTTTGCAAAAACAATAATTTTATTAAATGTAAACTTAATTAAGTATACCTAAGTACAAGAAAATATTAACAATATCAGGACTAAAAGTTTCAATTATTTTTATATCGTTGATAAGTTAAGAAAACGGTTTTTCTTTGCTCGAAATATTTTTTAATAACTAGTGATCACACTAGTTATAAATAAAAATGTAATAATAGTTTATCACCTCCATTATAAATATTTTGTGAACACAATAGTTAATGTTGATGCTGAATATTTAAAATAAATATTTATTGAACTTACTAAAACTTATATATGTATACATACAAAACTGGAAGCAGAACAAGCTCTAAAGAATTTTAATGTAACATTTGCAAATGCTGTTATTGAATATTTATTTATTTATTTATTTATTAACATCAACGGGAGTGACCACTTTATAAAATTTAATTCTTAATACTTATTACAAAAATACTTTTTATGTGGCGAGTTGAATAGTACACCTTATACTACCGTAAATTTCTTTTCATTATTATTATGATACCTTAATAATAACATTTTTGAATGTTATGAGCTCTAAGTTCAGCTCATGAAAGTTAAAAAACCTACGCAATCTAAACGCAGGAGAGCTAAGAGTAGAAACTGTTCTACAACCAATTTCTTAATTCAATTGCCTAATATGCCGAACACAGTATATAGAAAATTTAAGTTCAAAAAGTTCCGCCAAGATGGGTTATTGGATTATTACATATACAAAAAATTTGTACATGAACGTTACATCAGTCAAGTTATGGATTGATTTTACCGTACACATATTTGTTTTACGTAAAATATAACTATAGTCATGGTTGTCTAAGAAAACGATGCTGCACATCTTCCAACTGCGCTTCACCATACTCGGCGTCTAGGGTATAATGATATTATAAAAATTATTAAACCGAAAAAATACCATTTCTTAAAATTTATTTGAAATTAGATGAATTAATAGTTTTATGTAAAGACTTACAGAAATATATAATATCATATATTAACGAAATTTTAAAATAAAATATATATTATTTGTTCTGCACTTTTTGCTATCACGGTAACAGTAAAAATCATTAATATGGTTTTTGATAAAATTTGTATATCAATAAACTTTATATTAATTTCTTAAATTTAAAAATTATGTAAGTTTCCTCTTATGCTAAATCAATATGTAAATAACTACAATGACAAAAAATTATTTACTTTCTATAATATTGCAATAATAAAACATTGCAAATTTAAAAAATATATATTCACCACTACTTACGATTTAAAAAATTCCCAAGTCACAATATTAATGTACTAAAGCCACATAGATTCCCTATTTTTACCTACTTTTTACAATTAACGAAGTATAATAAAGATTGCACATCTTCTACAAGAAAAAATAATTAAAATAAGTACATTTTATAGTCGCTTGTTACTATTAAAAGTAGATCTAAAATAACTAGCAAACAATTCCACAGTGCGTGGACCATTATCACTATGTACCTATTCAAAGACCGGCTGTTATTTTCTTTGAGATTATTAACGTAAGAACAAAAAGTCTTAGAATTTTTATTTAACCCATTAACCCATTAATTAATTTGATTTTAAATTTTATTTTTAAGGGGATGTGCTATAACCGGAAAAAGTCCTACCTTACCGGTTCCTGCATTTAAACAAATATATAAAAATACAGATTAATTTTTGGGAAAAACTCTGTCAGTACCTTGGCAATGATATAATCATTGTGTGGTTCAAGTTTCATGATTGATTATATCATTACCGAGATCTTTCTGACCATAACACATCTCCTCAATCGCGATTAGCAGTATTGATGTGGCGAAATGAATAAGTATTTATTAGTCTTAACAATAATTTATTACTGAATACTTACTGTTGAGCTCTTATAATTGGATCTTTTACAATTTTAAGTTCCTTTGCTTTGTTTTCCTTCTTGAGAGCTACTGTTGAACTGATTCTCGAATCGCCTTTGTTACCCGCTTATGTCATATTGAATAAAGGGTTTTTCATCTCTGATAATCGATGTCCGGTGTTGGATGTCCAATCTCGAAGTTCATATCTTTTCCTTTTTATTATTAAGTAATCTTATCAGCGTCCGGTGACCGGTGTCGGATGTGCAATTTCAAAGTTCATATATTTTTTCCTTAAGGGGGTCCACCAGTGTGACCGCTCGAAAAAAAGGTGAATTTTGGGAATTAATTAAAAAAAACTAATGAAGCAAATCTTTTAAAATTTGAAGAACGTTTTTATTTGACATTAAAAAAGATAAAGTAATTTTTGAAAATAAAAATCATGAATTTTGCGGGAGTAATTGCTCATCACCCGGACCTCCAAAAAAAAGTACCCCCACTGCTGCGTGATTTCAGCCTTCCAAGTGCCAGAAAAAAAAATATTCCGTTAAAGTAGAAGATATTTTCCCTACCATGACCTAAAATTTCGAAAAAATATTGAAATCGAACTAAATGGTAAAGTTTTGAAAAAAAGATGGAATTTTTTCATACAAAAATGGCGGTTTTATTTATAGCAAATTAGCATTTTTCAAGTAATCAAAAAAATCCTAGGTCATGGTATGACAAATCATATGCCGATCAAATCTCAAAAAGATTCAAGTCGACAAAATGATTTTTGTTCGAGTTAGAGCTGCAGCAAATTTAAAAAATTTTGTTTCGAGAAAAACGCGTTTAAAGTTTTAACTACTGATTTCATAGAGCATTATAATCCCCATGGTACTCAAAATTTTTAATACTGACACAAATCCATCATTAAATATCCCAACGGCAAGGTAATTAGACAGCTGGATTGTTTTGAAGTCTGTGACGTGCCAGAGTGCCGCCACTGTTTTCGGGACAAGCGAGACGTGATCTCCTTGTCCGGGTTTCCGGACCCGATTTGTATCGCGTTTAGAATAATTTCACCCACCCTATTAATCAGGAGCCTTGTGAGAGAGATCAGATGCTACGCATTGAGCGATCAGTCGTCTCGGCTACCTGATAGGAAAATACCCGCTATAATAGAAAGGGCAATCTTCGCGCAGCTAATCAGTATCCACTTAATGGGGATACTGCGTCGCTTTGCTCGGATTTTAGGATAGGAGGGAAAGGAGTATTGGACTTTCTCATGAATATTTCGCCACGCAATGGGGCGAAATAAGACGAGTGTTTTGGCGTTCCCGCACTACCTCCTTTCTGCCACGTAGTGGGGCAGGAAGGCCTTCGCCGGGAAAAACCAGGGTAGAACGGCTCCTCACTATTGCCCGGTGTAAGGGACGTAATGGCCCCTACACCTCTAATAGTTCGGAAAGCGAGAGAGACAAGAAATGATAATTGAGATAAAATATATTTATTTCCATGTCTTGCCTCTACATGCTCG
>UELU01119068.1:0-13638 GCA_900490025.1 Megastigmus dorsalis | reverse complement strand
AGCGGGCGGCTATAGCGGACTGCAGTATCGACGGAGAAAAGTGGAGTGGAGCAGCGCGAAGAGGTGCGGAGTGGCGCTCGTCGCTCGCGGTCGCGCGTACGCTTGCACCGAGCGCGGAGGGACGCAGGGACAATTGAACAACTAGCTGAGTTAGCTTACACCAAAAATTGATTGTTGCTTCCTTTTTGAAAAATGCTGCATAGCTTATTTATATCATAAAACTTATTCAATCATTTTAATAGTCGACAGTAATCATCTCAATACTTATTGATAAAAAGTATTAAATCTTGCAATGGACAGTATTAAAGATCTAAGTAGATAAAAGCTTAAATTTTTTAATTAAAAAATCTGGTTTTGTTAAGTTCTGAAGAATCAGAAAATTTTGGGGTCTACTTAAGTGTAGAAAGATACATTTAATATTAAATTCACTACGTAAATAATCAGGAGAGTAAGTAATACTTACGAAAAAAGGACAAAAATACTGTAAAATCAATAATGAAATGAAACCTGTTAAAAATTTTGACAAAGTTAATAAAAATTAAAGATTAGATTAACGAAAATGCTAATAACCAATTCGCTTGGGAGGAAGGAAAAATAGAATATTGTTATTTCATTTATGACGAAAAATTTTCATTCATGCATTTATATTTGCTGAACTTACTCTACAAACCCATATGGATAATAGAGAATACATCCGAGGTAGAGCGGATCATGCAATAAGCAGCAGAAAAAATAAATTCTCAAAATCACCGACTGCCATATGGACTGGGATTTTTTATCATCAGGCCACCACCCGTTAAAACATGCAGATAAGACCTTTAAATCCGATTACTCCGGGGCGTCGGACTCGGATGCATTAACACATGAGAAGCAAGACGAAGTAAGGACGTTTAACAAGGACGAACATACGAACGATACGACGGAAATAAAAACGCGTACGTGAGCGATAGCGAGGCACCTGGGAGAGTCGACGATCTCGGAGAGCGATATGAGCGATACCGAACACGACACGCCAGCGCTCGACAATTTACCGACTTTTACAACTATAGAAGTTATAAGAGACCATCCTTTTAAACTTCCGGATAATATTGTATATTTTTTACCAATAGAAGATAACCGCGAAACAGAAACAATAGAGGCAGTCATCGAACGATGATATATATATATCATAGATATCGATGACATACAATCGCAAAATTTATATATAGATATCGATGATATGCAATCGTGAAACATGAAAGCAGATGTGCAAGCATGCATAAATAGATGCGAAGAGGATTTTTACGGGCCTCTAAAACCTACAAAATACGGAAATATATGCATTTTGACAATGCAGGATGCACTGTCAAATATTTTATAGCCGCGCCATTGTCATTAGCTATAGCTCAAGAAATAACTCAGGTTATGATGAATAGGTTAATCAGCTACTTTGGACCCCCAGCAGCTATTCTAATACATCAAGGTACAAACTTTTTAAGTCAAACCTTGGAAGAGTTCGCTTGAATTTTTCGCATAGAAAAATATCGAACGACTGTCTATCACCCGCAATCCAACGGCAGCATAGAAAGAATGCATAGCACATTAAAAGAATATTTGAAAAATGTGATAGATGATCATCAGGATTGGGATAAGTGGCTTCCGCTCGCTATGCACTCATATAATGTTGCGAAACACGAAGGATCGGGTTACACACCGCACGAGCTAGTATTTGGCTATAGAGCGCATACGCCGCCGATTTTTCCGTTACGCAAAAGACTTTTGACGTACGACGAATATTTAGCTGACTTGACGCAAAATCTCGGACATTTACAAACCTTAGCAGCCATGTATCTCCGTCAATCAAAATATAGATTAAAGAATTACTGTGACAGAAGCATGAATACCAGACATTTTCGGGATGGAGTTGTTCTATATGCAAAAAGGTGCTAGGAACGGAAAATTCGACGACGAATACGAAGGACCCTACGAAATATTGAGAATAGATTATTCATTGTATAATGCAGAATTAAAGCGCGATAAAGGAAAATACGTTGTTCATGGATATATTAATGATTATTGATAAATTAAAAAGAGCTCACGAGTCAAAATCACTGGCAACGCCTTCGAATATATTAGAAACGGAAGAAAATACTAATAAAAATAGTAATTTGGAAGATTAATCGTTATATTTAAGGTTATAGGGTTAAATAAAAAATAAAAAATATTATAAGAATAAAATTAACAAATAATTGTAACAGGGTTTCCTGGGGGATTACCTGACGTACTCCTCCCTAAGAAACGTACGTCGTACTCGGCGAGTACTTACCCCGGGGTGTACTGAGTACGCCCGATGGCAGCTCGGACTATCAGTTGCCGCGGCCCGTTACGAACTTGAGAGCTCCGTGCTCTCACTTTGTCGTATCTGTGTGTCTACGTGTGTGTGTACTGTCCTACACATGAACTACCGGCTCTCCTTGCCAGGCTCGACTACGCTCACCTATGACTCGCAGTGGCCGATCTCTGACCAACTGCAAGTCTCGCGGAGAGTGGCAGTAATCGGCGCTTTGACGTAGTGAATGTGCAATAACTACTCGCGCGACTCGCGCTACGCGTTTACTTGAAATCTAATCACTCGCTGCTGTTCAAAATGCGTTCGCTCGTTTCCGAAGTCACGGTCTCTCTCTCTCGAGCTTTTCAAGCACCGGCCGCGATCTTGCCGATCGCATCGTATTTCTCTCTCATTCCGGATAGGTGCTTCCCTCGCTCGCGCGTGGTGATTAGTTAAATTAATCGTGTCTGCCCAGTTATTGCTCTCGCGTCTCGCAATAATTACGCGTCACACAATGTATAATAGTCTTATATTCCGCGGATACAAATAATAAATTAAATTAGAATCATTGAACAGTATTACAAACCAGAGCATATGAGTCTAATAGAATGATATAAGCAAATAGAACTACAAACAAACAAAATATATAATTGTTTTAGCATTACAATGACCAAAGTTCGATACTGTATTTCAAACTAAAATGACATTTAGAAATTTAAAAATATATACAATAGTCATATTTTCCGCGGCCCATGGACGTTGATAAGTCCCGTGCTCCGCGAATCACACATACGTAAATCACACACACTGTTTAGGATGTAGTGGGGATTAAATAAATAACTAAAGCAACAGTTTTACATTATTTATTTATTTATTTAACCAGAGAACAGTACATAAAATTACAAAGTAATAATAGTAAGTACATTACAAAAGTAACCCAGCAGAGGAATTTCTTCCGGTTCGCCAGTCCGGTTTACAAAATTATAACTAAAATAAAACTAGAAAACTAATAACCAACTTTGGTTTATATTGCATTTCCATCCCACTTGTTTCTAATAGCTAGAGTTATTAGATCAAGCAAGATAGAAATTAATCACTCATTTGTTCTTCTATCTCCAATATCTTGTAAGCATGGCTCTTGCTGTTGTAAATTTGTGTGTTGTAGCGTTCTTATCTCTTGCAAAAATAATTCTTTCCATTTTGTTAAGCCTTGCTGGACATGTGAGTCCAACTGCACATGTTTCTCTGTAGTGTGGAAACATCCTTTCATGTTGTTTACTAGAATCACATTTGCAAGGTACCGTGAAGACTATTTCATCTAGGACTATTAGGTCTTTGTGTTTTGGTTGTTGATGTAGTGGGTACATGGAGTTTTTATATTGTTGGATCCCTCTTATTCCTCTATCAAAGTAAAAAATTGCTTTGTTAGATCCTAAGTAGTTGATATCTCCATATGTCATTCTAATATTACTTGAATTTATGTTTTGAAGTCCCGGAGCATTTGATGGGTTTCTGGTTTGTGTTTTCAAATTATTTATTTCAGCCATATTATTTATCTTGTCGATTAACTCTTCTATTGGTCTGAACTGTAAAATATTTTGATTTGGATTTGTAATTATTGTTTCTTTAATGAAATGTATGTGTTTAACTCCTGCTACTTTCGGATAATTACAGGAGTCACAATTTATTTTGGATTTTGGTTGTGTTGTTTTTGTGTCTTGTTTTTGACTATTTATGATTTTGATGATTTCTTCTGCTGTGTTTATTTTGTGTTTAATGACTTCTGTATTAGCACTTTGTATCTTCTTACAGGTATAATTAGACATTCGGCGATGAGAACGATTGTAGTGTAGTTTGCATTTCCCGTGTGAACAAATGTACGTTCTTATGTCTAGTGTTATTTTTTCATCTATTAGCTCATCCCCATTCAAACCAAAAATGTGAAAAAATTGTATGAACGAAGAAAGTATAAATTCAATTGAAAATACTTTAAATAATAACGTAACTAATAACTTCAAAATTGAAAAAGAGCAAATAAAAATCCAATAGTGAAAGTGATTGATATAGACAGAATAATGAAAGACGATAAAGAAATAGAAACAGATATAAATCAAAGAAATTTTAGTAACATCGAAGATACATATATATACTAATCCAAAAACCAAATCAATAAGTGCTATATTAGAAGCCACACCAAAAATCTACAAATGCATAAAAGATAATAACAACAGACTCTTCGTCGGCTATCAAAATTGTAGAGTTTTTGACATTATAAACACCAGTCCTTGTAGCAAGTGTTCGAGATTTGGTCATAGTGCAAGAAAATGTACGAACCAAGCTACGTGTGTGCAGAAAACCATCCAGCTGATCAGTGTAAAAGTCAATCACATAAGTGCCCACTATTAAAACAAAAAATATAAACTAAACTTTGACATTAATCATTGTGCCATTAACAGAGAATTGTGTCAAGTTTTAAAAAACAAAATTAATAAATACATCGATATGACTGATTATCCATCAAAACCTACCTACCCAAGATATTTTGGAAAACAGAGCGACCAAGATTTCAGCGGTCGATAACAGTCAAAAGAGTAAGAATTTCGAGCACTGCATAGTCATCAACAACATTAAGCTCGAAAACGCCAACGCAAGCAACTGGTAACTATAAATTTAGATCTTGAAGAAGACTTATTCGTAAAAGAATACAGGATAGATAATACAAGTACATTTAACATATACTTAACAAAAGACAATGAAACAATATTATGTATAAATATTAGAAGCCTAAATTCAAATTACAATAAATTACTTGTGCTTATTAACAACTTAATAGTAAAACCTTATGTTATTGTATGTACGGAACCCTGGAAACTTGATCACCACGAATTCTTTAAAATCAGCAATTTCAGAATGTGTTAAAATGAAAGCAAAATTAACAAATCAGATGGTGTAGTTACTTATATTGGAGACGATATAAATGAAAAAACTAAAAAAGTTCAAATAAATAAACTCCAAATTTTAAAAACGGTAATTTCTTTAGATAACAAAGAAGAACTATCAATCTCAGCAGTGTATAGATCCCATGATCTACACAAAACGGAATTTTTAATGAACTTTAAAGAACTAATAAAATTTACAAAAAGCACAAAAATAATTTGATTGTAGGTGATTTTAACATTGAAACACTAAACCAAAATATAATTGAACAAGAATTTTTCAAAATACATTAGAAAATGAATATTTCCCAGGGATTAATGGCATAACTAGACCTTCGGACATCAAAAACAACAAAGGCTAATACCAATACACAAAGTAAAAGAAAAACATTCACAAAACAATTACAGACCGATCTCTTTAATTTCTAACTTAGCAAAAACTGATCAATTTTTTCAACAAAAATAAGCTTATTTCTAATAGGCAATTTGGATTTACAAAAAAATTAAGCACCAAAGATGCACTTAACCACATAACAAATTCGATTTTTAACAAATTAGATAAAAGTGAACCCATAGCAATTACATTCCTAGATCTAGCAAAGGCTTTCGATACTGTTGACCACCAAATATTACTATACAAACTGTATAATTATGGTATCAGAGGGAAAGCCCATAACCTCATAAAAAATTATCTAAGCAACAGTGTTACGATACGGAATTGAAAATTTATTTAATGTTTAATAAAAATATAATAATGATCAACTATCCAAAACCAACTATCTAAAAACCAAAAAATTATTAGAGAATAAAAACCAATAACTCTTACATTAAAACACGTGTACGTGACAAAACGAACGTCCCTCGGCTTAGCGCGTAGCTGAGTCTACGCTCGACCCAACAGGATAACAAAGCGCGAACTCAGCAAATACCAACTTGAGCTCGGCAGCCGCCGTACGACTTTTAGCACCTAAAACTCACACCAATGAGTGCGAGAGAGAAATAAAATTAAAATATATTTATGATATTATCCACGACAATCACGATTTACACAATCGTTTATACAGTTAATTAATAATTACATAGGAATGCTAGAATTTCTCTCGCATTCATTGATACACGCAAACCACCGAAAACGTTGAAATTAAAATACAACATTTTTCCTCAAAATAAATCAAACAATAAACGATTTAACAGAAGGTCCAGACCATTAAATTTCACATGTTTAAAACTTAAAAATCCCACAAACAATAACATTTAAACCTACACGTACAGCTATGCCTCACCATCAAAGGAAGTGCAAGCTCAGGGATTTAGGCAAGGAGAGAGCGAGGCTGAGTGGAAGAACTACTCTGCTTCGATGACAGGCCATCCCTATACCGACCCATTGAGCCGGGGTTACATTTTACTGGTCAGGTAGTGCGGTTTCAGCCGGTCAAAGAGCCGTGAGTTTTTAATTATATTTTTTTTTGATTAACCGACCGGAGTACCGTAAGTAGTGCGGGTTGAACCGGCCAAAGAGCCGTGCAGTTTTAATTACATATTAGGTGTTTTAGCCGGCCAAGAGCGCCGAAGCTACTAATAAGTAAACGAATTAGAAAGACTATTCGATAGGAATAAATTCTTAGATTTGATCAGGAAGATTACTTAATGGAAATAAATTTAACTAACGGAATCGAGTGGAAAGAGTTGTTGCCATTTGTTTAAAAGAAAAAGGATTTACTTGGAAATAGACGCCATTAGCCAAACGAATAAAAAAAGAGCAACTATTACAAATCAATCAAAATTGCATTTCATTGCCTCCTAAATCACCCTCACCAGAAACAAAAGGGGGTAAAATACTACGATAACATTTACACTCTACTCATAACATAATAGAGAAATAAAGGACCACTTAAGGAAAACATAAAGTGGAGAAGTAAGATACCAAGGACACACACGCATACCGTGTGACGGTGTAAATCTGTCTCAAGGGAAAATGTAAGAGGTAAAAGCTAGCCGAGCCTCGACGACGACCAGCACCGACGTCGTGCACCAGTCGGAAGAAAGGAAGGAGAAAGCGGAGTTAACGGAAGGATTTTGGGGTTATGTTCTCGGTATGGAGCGGAGAGGAGAGGACGAACACAGACTCGGCAGCGAGAGGGAGACTGAGAGCGCGATAGCTCGATGCCAGCGAGAGAGAGACTGGAGCGCATGGAGAGGGAACGGGCTATTGTTCTCTCTTGGCTCCAACTCTCCCAGCGCACGGCGCGTTCTGTATGCAGCATAGGATGGTGGAGAGAGAGAGAGAGCGCTACGGCACGAGTATAGGCGCGAGAGAGAGAGCGCTCTATGCCAATGTCAGAGGCGCAAGAGAGAGAGAGAGAGCGAGATAAGGAGATAGAGAGGCGCTTGGGAGCGAGAGAGAAAGCGCGCTGGAACTAGCATCAGTGTGAACATTGCCGGTAGAGTGAGAGAGAGGAGAAGAAGGAAGAATAGCGCACGCGCCACCAGATCCCTTGTTTGAGCCACGCTGACGAATTAATAGTCACTAGCGGCCAAAGCAGATGGGGGCGCTAGCATCGATCGATAGCCAATCAATAGAAGGCTATTAATGAATTCGAATTTGGCGCCGGCGGAGACAATAGTGGTAGCCTTGACCCCTAGTGGCTTATCTAGCCAATCGAGATAAGAAAAAGAGGTCAAGGCCCTGTAATTGGATACATTGACCAATGATCGATGGCCACGAGAGGAGAGGCCGGAAGAAGAAGACCTTCGAGGCGAAGAAGACGCTTCGTCTCGCCCCATTTCGCCGACAGCTGCCTTGGAAGCTAGACGCAATTGTACGAGCAATCCTTTCCTTTTTGTGTGAGTTTGTGCCACGTGCGGACGACGACGCCGCGCCATTTTGGTTTCTCTTGCCTGGGAAACTACCGAGAGGGTCCAGGACAATGGGTAGAGGATACCCAGAGTCGCTTCGATCGAAGAGAAAAGTAAGATAGGAGTAGAGTCTATTGTGCGAATCTCGCGGGGAATCGCACCCCGGATCAAGGTAGGATCCTTAGCTTTTTCCCGTGAGAATACCATCATAACCGTAAAAGGTAAGAACCAAAATTCTAAAAGTACATACAGAGAGAAAGAAGGAGAGACCGAACGGACTGCGCTGCGAGTAAAGACGCGGCCGGGCCTGTATAGGACGGTGCACAAAAAGGTCTCGTAAAGTAAATGTAAAACTGTTGCGATTTTCTGTTACATATAACGTAACAAACAGAAAACAAAGAGTCAATGGTAAAACTAGTCAATTTAAAACAGTTGAAACAGGCGTACCACAAGGTACAATTTTAGGCCCGCTATTTTTCATAATCTACATTAATGACATGTTACAAGAAACACCCGAAGAAGCAATCCTATCAATTATTGTTACTGGAAAAAACTGGGAAGAAATTGAGAATAAAATGAATAATTATTTCAGAATTATTGGAATTTGGTTAGCGCTTAACAGACTTTCATTGAATACGGATAAGACAGTATACATAGAATTTGGAAACTATTGCAACAGCACACAAAAAAACATGAGCATCAACATTATTGGTAGACAAATAGAAAGAGTAGAGAACATCAAATATATAGGAGTAACCATCGATAGCAATGGGAAATAGGACGTACATACAAGTAATATATATATATATATGTATATAACAAGAAAAAATACCTAATCTTTGTATTTTACAAACTATCCAAAATTATGCCAACACAGACACTATTCATGCTATATCATGTGTTCTTCCATAGCGTTATATCCTACGGTATTATCGCCTGGGGAGGCGCATATAAAGGAAGAATTAGATGCCTGAAAAACTTGCAAAATAGACTACTAAAAATAATCAGTAAAACCAACTTTATTCAACATCGATATCCATTAAATATAAACAGACTTTTGTGTACGAAGCCTTATTATACCATGATAAAGAATTTCAAGAAAAGTACTTAACTTCAGAAAAATTGACAAGATATAAGAGTATACAAATTCCTAGAAGACATAAAAACATCATTATAAAAAATAACTACATCAGAGCGATAATGCTGTATAATATTATAGGCTGCCAAATAATCTCAAAATACCAGTAAATACTCAATAAAAATATAAATAAAAATCTGGATAAAAGAAAATTACTAACTTAACTATATGGATAAGAAAATCAATTGTCAAAATATAAAATAAATGTTCAGCTCATTTTGCAATAATGAAACGATGAATCCAGAGAAAAATACCAATCACTTTCCGCAACCTAACTGTAATGAATCCAGCTCTAATACACGTTCAACATTGGAAGACCATGTGAACAATGTATTAGCTAATAAATTGTTACTAGATACAAGAACTTACGTATGTGCACATGGAAAATGTTTACAACACAACAACAGGTCACACCACAGAATATCCAACTACAACTGGAATAAGATGCTAAATCTTTCTCCCAACTTCAACAATATCATTCGTCTAGCAAATAAACTAGTTTATTCAGAGATACAAGGTAAAGAAAAAAATAATGTTTGGACAGAAATACCGCCACAGCGAACAGTTAATGAAAACTGTGTTTTCTGTAATAATCCCAAATTAACTGGGATTATTCACGTACATTTTGTAAAAGGGCAGAACTCAGAAAGTGGAACAGTGACAACTATACCGATCGAATCTGTTTTTTCACAAATAGACGACATAGCAATAGAAAAATCAAAGAAAATTGTAACAAGAAAACAAGTAAAGACAACGGAAAACATAAAAAATAATTGTTATCGTATGACATACGCTGATATCAAATATCTTGGTAACAATAAAGCTCTTCTTTATTTTTACAGAGGTATAAGAGGAACAAAAACATTTACGAACTCAATATACCCTTTAGAACAACAGGCAAGATATAAAGATTGAATAGTTTTAGATGATATAGTTTTTACTTCAACCTGCAAAAGTGACTCTGCTAGGCAGCACGGTGAGATGTTTCCACACTACAGAGTTACAGTTGCACTTGGACTGACATGCCCAGCAAGGTTAAACAACATTGAAATAGAAGTGTACAAGACAAGCAGAAATGCATCGACTGAAATGTTTACCACCGCAAGAGCAATGCTGATAAGATATTGGAGATAGAAGAAAATCAAAACTAGAAATAGCATGCAACTTGCTATCCTGACTTTATCTGGTAACTTAGTTACTAGGATTTAAGTACATGATAGGCAATTTGTATCTGCTGTTCTTTAGTATTAAGTTAGTTTTAAGTTTTTGTATTATATAGAGCCATATGGACGGCATGCAATTATGGACGGCATGCAATTACGGACGGCATGCAATATCGCAGCCGTCCATAGAAGAGGGCTCCTCTTGGGAGGAGCCGGACACGGCGGCTCCAGACCGATAGGCGCGGGATAACCGCGAGAAGACGTGGCACCCCCCCTCCGAAGTAATGCC
Organism: Megastigmus dorsalis; assembly: GCA_900490025.1. Taxonomy (NCBI): domain Eukaryota; kingdom Metazoa; phylum Arthropoda; class Insecta; order Hymenoptera; family Megastigmidae; genus Megastigmus; species Megastigmus dorsalis. The sequence continues at coordinate 2,948 of UELU01119068.1, read as the reverse complement.
TCACGGTGGTGCCGGAGGGGAGGGAAAACAACTGCCACGTGTTTTCATGGCGGAGGGGTTTTAGTGGGTATGCCTGATCATTTAAACAGGAGAGTCCCACACAGGGGGAGACACGTGTCTGCCTATCGAACATAAAGAGTTCCCCTTCGCCCCGGAAAAAAAAAAAAAAATTATATAGAGCCAGGCTAGCGCACAGGAATCTAATTCCTCTGCTGGATTACTATGTAATGTATCTGTGCAGATTACTCTGTAATTTTTTGTACATACTCTGGTAATAAATAAATAAATAAATAAGTAAAAATTGTTATATATCGGCCCATATGTCATTATCATAGGTACGGCTGGGTGACTAATGAGCATTAATTTACTATCCTATTAGTTACCGATTAAATTGGCACGTTTATAGTTGGATAGAAAGTAGAATAACCAGTAACGATTAACGATCACCTGCCGCTTCATAATTATCATCTTTTAGTAGGGGATAATTTCAGGTAACTACTACTGTAATTATAACTAAAATGGTCATCTATTATCGACACATTACTTCATTAAGTTAATTGCGTCTTAGAATCATTATCGATTGCGTCCGAGTTTAACGCGGGCTCGACACTTGTAACGTTGCATTCTAGCCTCGCTGGATGCTCTCGAGTTTATCATGGCTAGTGTCGAGGATTGTGGGATGCGGTATTTCGGAATTGGAATAATAAATCATTAAGAGTATTTAAGGAATAATTATTAGATATATATTATGTCAAAAGATCTTAATTTAAATTTACAGAGGTAATGTAATGAAAGTAATTACGGTTTCGGATATTTACATACATTAAATTATCTTTCGGATGAAATAGACACATGCATAATTTCTAAATTAAACGCTGTTACAAATTTCGGTTAAGCGTTTCGACAATAAATGGATAATTTATATTTGGCCGAGACGCTATCGGGTTCCCCTGCGGGACAAAAAAAGGTTTCTAAGGGGCACCTCAGAAATCCTTCGGCGGAACCAGAGTATGAGGAGCACCTCATATAAACTCGGTTTTACGGGTTTCTTTGTAAAAGCGAGGGGTACCTTGACGTTCACGGTAGGAGCAATGTAAGGAGCGCCTTACATTGTCCTCGGGTGGCATATACGAGGAGCGCCTCGTGAATATGCCCTGGGAATCAAGGCGCACCTCGATTCTCAGATTATGGAATTGAGTTCGAATCCAGAGGGTAAGCTAGGTCGAGTCAGAGGAGCACCTCTAGACTGCGTTAATAGTCCTACCGAACTATTACCAAGGAGCGCCTTGGTCGATATATATCCTTGCGCGGTGCTAGGGGAGGTGGGGGAGTGTGAGCGGTGTGGCCTATGCGAGGGATAAGGTAGCGCGGAGCGGGAGAAAGAAAGAGCGCGCCCCACCATGCGACTCTCCCCACTGCTTGCGCTATGCTCAGACATAGCTCACACCTACGCACGTATATGAACCGCGCTTGGCTTGTGTGCGTGTGCTATAGCGACGAGTGCGACGACTCGTTGTCGTCGCACACTATGGTAGAAGTACCCTAGAGGCTATTTCCACGTAATAGGTCGATCGTAACTTTTGTCCATCTATCGACGCTATATTTAGGGAGGTGCAAGATCCTAACATAGTCTTGTTCTAGTTCGATTATGCCTGCATAGTGTTGTTACGACCCAGACGGTCATAAAGCAACAAGCCATGATGTAGAAAGACAACTTGCTATTAAGTCCCCCCTCGATGTTGTAGAACGATCTTAAGTTCCAATGCGGCTCCGATGCCCAATTAGACGCTAAAGCGCTTAATATAGCCAAGGTCTCGCGTTCAATTCTCGATGATGTTTTATTTATTGTTATTGTTACTGAGGGTTATTTATAGAAATAAATAGACTGTTTGTAATTTTTAAATAAACTCGGGAATTTATTCTTTGAGTCTAGTAGCGGTTTTAAAGTAAACTTGTTATAATAGCTTCTCGTAGATATTCCTCTTAGTACTTTTCCCATGGGGAAGGTAAGATGCTGATGCAGAAAAAGGGCCTCCTTTTACACCCAAAGCGCGGGTAGAAAGTCCGTTAAAGAATGTCGTACGCCATCTGGTGAAGCTAGTGAGCAGCCTCATTGCTGACGTGGTCATACTTTCTCGTTTTGGTGTTACAACTCTTGCAGGAAAGTATTGTAAAAAAATTATAGATCCAGTCCATGTAGGATCGGCTTCGAAAATGGAAGTGGACAGTGTGAAAGAAACGTTTGAACGCACGATCAATAAATACGGTGTTAAATATACGCGCTATATTGGTGATGGTGAAAAGCCAATATACGATACTTAAGTAGGCGTTAGTTACTTGGTAGGTGCAAAGTCAATAACACTCATAACAATAACGAAAGTTATAACGGCTTGCTTTGGCACTTTGCTCCGAAGCACCTTCACAGCGGCTTCAAAACAATCCAGCTGTCTAATTACCTTGCTGTTGGGATATTTAATGATGGATTTGTGTCAGTATGAAAAATTTTGAGTACCATGGGGATTATAATTGGACCCGCAGCAAGGGCTTATGCCGAAAAACGAGACAGCAGCAAGCTACGTGCAGCAGAGCAACGGCACCAGGCGGCATCAAAAGAGGGACGCACAGCACGCAGGAAAGCTGCAGCAGCCCAGCAGGTACTTTTTGAGGAAAAGGAAGGAGAACTGTATGGGCCCGGAATAGCAGATTAGCTAAAGGTATGAAAAATATCCATTTACAGCTATGAAATCAGTAGTTAAAACCTTAAACGCGTTTTTCTCGCAACAATTTTTTTTAAATTTGCTGCAGCTCTAACTCGAACAAAAATCATTTTGTCGACTTGCATCTTTTTGAGATTTGTTCGGCATATGATTTGTCATACCATGACGTAGGATTTTTTTGATTACTTGAAAAATGCTAACTTGCCATAAATAAAACCGCCATTTTTTATG
>UELU01118902.1:0-12604 GCA_900490025.1 Megastigmus dorsalis | reverse complement strand
GAGTTGCAGCTAGCTTTCCGTAGCGTAGTGGTTAAGGTTTATGCGTCGTATCCCAAAGATCGCCGGTTCGAATCCCAGTGTAAGAAAAGTTTTTTTTAAGTGTTTAATTTAATTGCGAAAAATTGTGAAGAGTGCAAAAATTAATATGAAAGCGGCTCTACTACATATATTATAAAATTGAAAATCGTAATTGAAGTTCCATTAAACTCTATTAAAATTGAGTCTCTACAATAAAGTAGAAGTAATATTCCCGAAACGTCACTTTTACAACCGTCGTTACGTCGTGGGAACGTTGCAGCCACTCTTCAAATTATACGTTCCTCTGCCGTGTTACAACGTAGCAATTACGTTTAGTTAACGTCAATGAAACGTGTAATTCATCCACCAAATCTACTTTCGCATATTTAATAAAGTTGCAGCAACGTTGCTTTTACGTATCCGATCCATCGTGCTGGACGGGTACAGGTTAAAATTGATGTACATAACAATATACTTATAACCTTTTTGTAATTTACTCTAAAAATCTAAAACAATTGAAATCATGCTACAGGTGGAGTACTTTAAAGTGGCGTTAATTATATTTACTGACTTTGTTGGTTTTTTTAAAATATATTTCCCTATAAGTAAAGTGGCTAATTTTCTTAATTTTAACACCGTCTCATAATACTCTAAATACCAGTCATCAATTTATTAAAGGCAGCTATGGGCATATTCCTTATAACCGATTCTATCCTTAAAAAGTATATTTTAATGCCATTTTATTCATATACTTTCGCCATAAAATCTATATGTGATACTATAAGGTAAATGTCCCGATTTCTGCTCATTTAAGCTCAACCCTGACGCATCAAATGAAGTGGTTTAGAAATTAATTTCAGTAACTCTTTACTAACCAAATCAGCCTATCGGATTAATCATTCATCTAATTCCTTTATGGATACTGATAAAAGTCGGCTTAAAAGATTTTATATTAGTAATAGTTAAAAGAAAAGTATGCTAAAAATGTACCTATTTCTGCTCACTGAGAAAAGTCATGATTGAGACATGTACCTATTTCTGCTCACTAAGAAAAGTCATGATTAAGACGTGTACCTATTATCTGCTCACCATTATTATTTACTTCTGATCATATCAGTTGTTGATTTTTAATGTATTAACATATTAATATGTGAATAAGTTTCATTATTTAACAATAAAAACCATATACATATCGAACAAATTTAAATGAAAAATCATTCTTTCATGAGCAGACATAGGGACATGAAAACCTCCACTTTCGTTTAACTTAAATTTGACTTTTATCAGATTTTACGATATTTTTAGTTCAACACTAAGATTTTATCATTCTATATTGAAAATAACATTATTTTATCCAAAAAAGTTTAAAGAGAAAGGTGAATATGTTACATATTATAGAAATGTCGCTATGTTTTGTGGATGTTAATAAATACTTTATTATCAAATAATAGTTCACAGAGGCTCAATTTATTTTATTTTATCTATAATATTTGAGATTAATATGTTAATAAAACCGCAACTTTGCTTTTGCTCTATATAGGAAATGAAATTAATTTTATAATATTAATTTATGTACTTTGAAATAGGCATACGCAACGCGAAAAGCCAGCATCAACGCCGCATGTTGAACATAAAGACGAGCTATCTTCAAAAACCTTTAATGAGAATCCTTGGAAGGTCTCAGTAAATCTACCAAATAAAAAAAGAGAGGACAGAGACTCTACTTATTTCAGTCCCGTCGGAGTGAAACACTTACCTAATGAAGATTCGAATTCTAAGTTTACTGTTGTGGTTTTAAAACAAGATGGACCCAAACAATCTAATGTAGTTTGGGTAAGAGATGATTAAATGTAGTATTAGTATAAGGATAAAATATTTAACTGTCACTTTGTACAAATGAAACTAGCGGGATTTGAAGGTTCCGAGAAAATGGTTCAGTGCTTAACTGTAAATCCGTAAAATGAATATCTGCATCTTGAAATAACGGAAATTTAAGCAAAATGATTGAAAAGTCATACTTTGATTCAAATCCTTCTAGTCTAGTAACTATAAAGTTTAGTGAATAGTGAAAAAACTAAATTCCTTATAATTTTCGTATTGTTACAAGTCACTATCAATTTTTAAGATTTCTCACTGTATTTCAGAATAAAATTTCACCTGATTTATAGTATCCATTAAGAAGGTGCCAAAGTTCTACCGTTACCATTCAAACTATTTTACCGATCGGATCCTGATAATTTGTTATAACTAAATAAATACTTAAAATTATGCAAATCCCAAATACAGGTGCACTTCGTCTATGACTTATCTATCATTTAATAAAGTTTCGAGTAATTCAATTTTCAAATTTCAATGACACCTTCAAAAATTCTTGTTTCGAAATAAGCGAATTTTTTCTTGACAAGAATTTTGTAGGGTGTCTTTAAAATATTCTCTTAATACTTTGCCAGATGGTAGATAATTCATAAACGAAGTGCACCTGTATTTCGGTTTTCCATTATTTCAAGTATTTATTTGGTTATAACAAATTATTCAAGTTTCGATTGGTAAAACAGTTTAGTGGTAACTGTAGGGCTTTGAAACCCCCTTAATTTTGCACATAAAATCTTATCGACTGCTAAATTTAGAGGTTATTCACCCTACTTTTTTAGTACGAGTCATTCACTTTTCTTGTGTCATTCAGTTATAAAGTTTTGAAGTAGAGGTATTCTGAACTTTCGTATACATTTTCCTTAAAATACGCAGTCAGAATTAAGAAATGCCTTTGCTAGTTGAAACTAGCCAATTTAAACTAGTTGTTTTCTCTAAGCCATACATTTAAAATAATACTGCAATTCATTTTGTCGAATAATGGATGTATTTATTTTTTTTTTGTCAAACTAGAGTAAAAGTATTGATCGGCAGAGCAACTATGGACGCAATGTCAAGACCTTCGAATCGAGCCCGTCTGATATATTTACGAGTAAACCAGATGCTGATTCCGATTTGTCTTTGAACGAAACACTGTCGGATTCCGATGAATTGAGTGCTGAGCAGTACGAATCGCTCCGGGAAAACGACTACCGGAACGACACCAGAGCTAGAAGTGAAAGTGCTCGTACAGGCATATTCCAGTCGCAACGTAACCGCGTAAAAGATGAAATTCAGCGCTTCAAGCCCGCGATAAATTATTTGGATGAAATTACACTCGCAAATAAGGCAGACTTGTCTCGTCGGCATCCGAACCATAACACCGATGCGAAGTCTCGTGTTTCATCGAACGACCGCAGCTACAGTTCATTTACCGAAGCTTCGCATAGGACGCCGAGAAATCGCTACTCCGCGACCAAGCACTTCACAAAAGTGCGCGACTTTAAAAAGTTGTCGCAACCTCAACGAGAAACTCGGATTTCCGAGATCGGTAGCGGTGGTGGTCTTCGGGTTGTCCAAGCGCCAAATCTTCAAAAGCCCGTAGATGAGAGTTTGCCGAGCGAGGAGGAAGAAACGAGTACGGAGACCGGCGCTGCGGACGTTTTGCAGAACATAATGACCATGACGGCGGCACAGACGTGGGACAACGTCACCTCGAGGTCACCGAAGATGATCGAGGCGAAAAAACCCACCGCCATCGGTCTGAAGAAGCCGACGACGATCAAGCCCCCGACGGACTTGATGGAGAGGAGAATTGACACGGCAAACGACGAGGATGTAGAAACCAAAGAGACGCGTAGAAGTGGGACGATCGGCGGAGCTCGTGTTAACAAAGTCAATAAATCCGAGGCGAAAATGAAAGAGGCTGTGCAAAAAATGATGAGCTCGTTTAGCCAATGGCGGCACAAGGTTGTAACTACTAACTTTCTTAAGGAGTTAGATCGGACTAAGAAGAAAAACAAGAACAAAGCAACCGAGGATACGTTGAATCGATAAGATTTTGCCCTAGGAAAAGCATTAGCAAGTAAGCGAGAATGATGGTTCGATAAGAATCGAGGAGTGAAAGCTGAATTAATGCTCATTTTTTTTTAGAATATACTGTAATTATATGCGTCTTTTTCTAAGAAATTTACTTTTTTAATATTTATAAGCAGAGATTAAATTGTCAAACAAACGATAAATACGAAATTTCCAACCGTTATACTTACCAGCTATAATTGTGCGTTATTCTGTATCATAAAGTGAGATTGTTGTATTGAAGATATATATTAGGGATAAAGTAACTTTATCTTTTTTACATTAAACTAGTCCCTTTAAAAAGCGACATTTTATTTAAGTTAATGTAGCGTAAAACGCAAAACATGTATATTTACACTTTGTAACATACCTTGCTCTACATTGAAAAATAAGACTGGTTCCTTTATATGAAATCATTGACAGTAAGAAATTAAACTTTGTTACAAAAAAATATTGAACAATAAATCTAACTCTTTCTCTTTTTCTATTTCTTTTAAGCTTCTTAGAAAGGTAAGCCATAAACAGTGCTATTTTATTTATAACGATCAGTGATATGCTATAAAAATTGATTTATTTGTATTTTGTAAGCATGTAAAACATTTATAGGTCAGTAAATTAATAGAATTCTCATTCATTTGAGTTTGAGAATTTCATTACACAGAGAGATTTTCCGTATGTATTTACCCTGAAAATACGGGTAATCCTGGAATAACCTGCATATTAGGGGAATTTTTTAAGATTATTTCGTTAACTATAATTATTGTATTATTTAATTATTTTAGGGGAAAAATTAATCCTTCAAAAAAAAAATATAGGCATGCAGAGGATCGAAATCTCAGTGATGTGTACTAAAAAGTAGACAAATCAGAGATGTACGTTCTTCAGCCAAAATTCGCAAAGCCAAAAAAAAACAGTTTTTTACTTATATCTTACAAGATTCTTAACGGAGAGAAAATAAAAAGGGTGCATTTTTTCTGTCAAATAGACTTACAAGAATTGAGTTGTGAAATTTAAATCGGTTTACAAAATTTTGCGCAAAATGCAAAAAACCGTATAAAATCGACCTTTTTTAATTTTTCAATAACTGTTTGAAAATTTAAGGAATTGATTTGAAATTCACCTCAAGTATGTCTGACATAGGCGTAAAAATGTGTGCCAAAACTCAGTTCTGTAACTTCATTGGTTTTCGAAAAATTGCATTTGTTTATAAATATTGACCTTAATGGTTTTCTAATAAATAAGGATTTGGGCGGATCGAACTAAAGCGTCAGAATTTTGCACACACCTTATGAAGATTCAAATTTTTATGTACGCTTTGGGGCTAATTATTTTTTGCATATAAGTTGAAAAATTATGCGTTTGAAAAGGTAGGTAATTTTGCAACTCATTTAAAGCCAATTATCTCGAAAAGTTATGGTCATATCGAAATGAACTTTAGATATTCGGAATGTGCGAATGTTTTTACAAATTTTAAGATAACATTCTTTACTACACCATGATTAGTTCACGAGATAATTTTTTCCTTTCATATCTCGAAGACTAACTAACATTAAGGAACGAACTTTGATCGACAAGATTCAAAAAAGTTAAAATTTATTTGCAATGTTATAACTTGTCTTATAATTGAGTGATTGCAAATATATTGGACGCGAAAGTTGACGCTAGAGTGCGGATCTCCCATTTGCGTATAGTAGTGGGGGGTGACGCGACATCATGCAGTAGAGGTGCCGGCGTGCCAGTGCAATTGTTTATAATTTCTCTGGTGCAAATCGATGAGGCTCTCTGTATCTTCTTAACTATTGGACTAAATTGAACTTTTTTTTTTATAATTTGGGGTACCTTGTAAAGTACTACACGATTATCAGATTAGAATTAGCAAATACTTTTATTTAAGCCCTGAAAAAAGCAGTATCTTCTTTTTCAGTTAATTATTTTTGACAATAAATTTACATTATTGTTCTGTACGCTTACTGCCCACATTCGTACATATAATTGTTGCTTAATCAGTCCTCATATTCATTACTAAGTACGACTTCTGGATCCTCGAATGGATCATCAGTAAGGATGTCGATGGATTTTTCGCAAGCATTTGTGCAGCAATCGTTTCGACAGTTTATGTACAAATCAGAGCATTTCAAGCTATGTTTATATTTGATTTTTGTTTTTTTTTTATCTTGAAATCTTTTATTTCTTTCTTTTCATAATTGTTTACTTTTATCTTTTTTATCTATAGTAGATGTTGTAGTCGATGCAGATGAGATATGTGTCATTTGTTGCTGTTTCTTTTTAAATTTGGTTTTACCTTGATACCTTTTGTTTGTTTATTTCTTGCATTGTTTTATTTTTTCTTCTTTGTTGATGACTTTACTGTAAAATATTTTAGTGCTAAATATTTTATCGAAAATAGTTACAGTATGAGTGTGTATATGTATATATATATATATACGTATAAACGTATATTCACACATAATTTTATTTTTCCATACAAAACTTTATTGCTAAATATAATAATGACTGTTAACATACAATTAACTAAACTATTTTAATATTTACTTGAAGAAAATATAACCTCTACAATGACGCCGCTATTTAATAGAATTAGTGCAGTACTTTCATATTCGTAGTTTGATCATATTTTTCCAATAGAACCAAAACTTTATGTTGAATAAAATTGTCAATGTCGATGGAGATCCATTATTACACCGTACCAAAATTAATTTATCTTTAGTGATTTTACGCCAAGCATTATAAAATTTTTTTAAACGGCCTCCTATTTTTGTACTTTTTCGGTTTCTGGTTTTGATTTTGTATACGTATCCGATATTCTTCTGGAATTTTTTTAAATAGATTTTTGGTCGGTCCTGTTCTAACGCATTTGAATAGCCCGCTCTGTTATAAGGGTATGTTGTCCTAAGCGGGCGCTTGAATTTTCCCATTTTATTTTGCGACTTTTGTGGAGGATCAATCGCAATGTCCTTGAGGAGTGTGTTTGCCTCATTTGTTTTTTTTATTTTTGATGCTAGTTGCGTACCATATAGTAAAGTATCTGGTTCTGCATTTTTTAGAATTTTCTGGAAAGGTTTTGAAAAGTGAGGTGTAATGAAAACCCTTCTAGATTCACTTACAATTAGTTGGAATTGCACTGAAGCCATTGCTTTAGCTGCATCCATTAATGTTTCAAGAAATCCCCCTTGATCGATACCGTCCTCCTCGTCAAAGATTATGGTGATTGCAGATCCCAGGCTCGTTTTATTGACTTCTCTTTCACTGTGGTTCGAGGAGCCTTCGCTAAGATTGAGATCATCAGCAATAAGTGAACACTTTTCACCCTCCACGCCTGCATCCCTCAGCTGTTTAATTCGCTCGTCACATTCTTGTCTCTTTTTCAAGAGATAGTTGTATTCCATATTAATCGATTTCCTTTTTGACATGGCTCTCGATGTTAACCCGCCGACTACAAAAGAAAGAATGAGTAAGCGAGCGGGAGAGACAGGCAGGACTGGAACGGACCCCCACTCTTTTTACTTCTCCCACCCTAAAACATTCCGTTGTCAGCCTGGTGACCGGCAGGGAAATACTACATATCCCCTTATAAAAAAGTGATGAGCGGATGTTGGGAAGCCAAGATAAACACCATGTGATTGGTTGATATTGTGCGTATCCATCTAATCTGCGCCACATTCAAAATTTTCCCCATGTTCTAACTAAAATCTAACTGAAAGTTCTAAATGTTAAACAAAATAATGTGAATTCTCGAATATAAATAATCTACCATATCTCTTTAATAAAAATACTCCATAAATATGCATTTTTATTATTAATATGCAAAAATGTAGATTGTAGGTTAGTAGTTACATGGATCAAGCAACAGGTTCTGCCGTTCTACAGGTTAGGCTGAATCAACTTTCATATCTGAACGAAGGTTCAGTTGGAAAATATATTTTTTTTTGTAAAAATAAAAAGTTAAATTAAATAAAATTAAATTAAAAAATTTTCGAATTGAAGCTTTGTCTAGACATCAAACTTGATACAGGAATTCTCAAGGGCTATTGCATGATGACTGTGTACTTTGAATAACGTGCAAATATATAATTTTGGAAGCATAGCTGGTAAATTTTTTTTAAATATCCATCAAACAATAATAATTTTGCAAATTGTTATATTAGTAATTAATGGTGATATAGGTTAAGGCGCGCAACGCGCGCTGTTTAAAATCTAGTATTCTTATAATCTTGAGAGCGAAGATTGAAGTATAACGGCATACAGCACTTAGCCATTAAAAATCAACTACATAAATAATAGGTGCAAAGTTTACTAAAACGAAAATAAAAGAAATTATTAAATGGAACAGCTTTACCCCATTCATATATAGCGTTTAAAATAATTTAAAAACAAAAATAATTTAATGACTTGATGATCAAATAAAAATGGAAAAATATAAGGTCCGAAAACAATAAAACATCATAAAAAGCACAAGGTCCAAAAATGTAAGACCCAAAAATTATAAGGCCCAACAGTTATAAGTACCAACTTTATGAGAGCAAACCGATCCGGGGACCGGACATGAGAATATATATATATGAGACGGATGGACGGAAAACACTAGATTTATTATTTTAATATATAGAAGATGTGATTCATCATATCATGTGACAATTTAATTTTTAATAATTTTTTTCCTTTTTTTTTTAACTTTTTTCTGATTTTTCTAGGTACTTTTTAATTTAAAAATTTTTGCAGTACAAATCAAATTAAGACCACATAATATATATCATATATTTCATAGTTAAAATTAATTCAAATATATAGAAAAGACCCTTCCAACCAAACTTCATAAAAAGTTAAGTTTAAAATCTTATAAGTTATAAGCTAATAGCCCTACAAATTAATTAAGTTTTTTTTAATTTTTACCTTATACTTGAGTATATGAAATGAAAAACACACAATATTTTTAAGGTTACTATAATTGCCTGTTTACTTTGCTAGTATACAACCGTAGAAAGTGTAGGTGCAGAAAAGGTACGTGCTCGTGCGCTTCTTGTTTACTGAGGCTTTCCATTTCACTCATATTGACTATACTGATTTTCACTTTTAATTGCTTTGCTTAATACAGATAATACCTCGGATAATACTCTAGTTCTCTATAGAAAGGAAGTCGCTTTATACTTGTGTCACTTTTTGATTTTCTTATATTACTTTAAATACTCGCTCAAGTGTATCAAATTTAGTATGTGTGATTCTATTGATTTCTGGCCTTATAAAGTAAATTCGATAACTAATTAATTTAGTTTTTATTTATAAAATACTTATATATACTTATAAAATACTTATTAATACTGTTAATTAATATGATTAAATCGCATATGTAAATACATAATAATTAAAACAGCAATTTAGCTGCTGTAATAGATGTTGGTATATACTGATGACTCAAAGGTATAAGTATTTCTTTCATCAAATATAGTTGACAAGTTTTAAGAAAGTAATAAAAAAATTTCTACGATCATGATATTAAATTATATATAGTTTTCAAAAATCTGCACATTGTTATAATTTATTTTAATTGACCATAAAATAATTCATTTTCCAAAAGAAATCTCACGAAAAATAATACTATCGCAATTAAATCTTATAGTTTATTCATACAATACTCGGCACTGTGACCAATTAATCTTCACAAAAACGTCAATATCTATCATGTTATGGTCGCGCAGTCTTCGGATGAGTAGGTAATGGGATCACGATGATTTACCAATTTTGCAGGTATCTTTTTTGCGATTCTCCTATCCGTACTGATTTTGATTGGGGAATTTTATCGACTATCCGCGTAAAAACTAGAAGATCGAGCGGTTGGGAGAAACAGTCGGTTGAGGTACGGAGTCTGAGTTTCTTCTACGGCTGCAGAAGCTATATAAGCAAGCAGCAGCTGGTGCATCACGCTCAGTATTATTACTCTCATTGTTAGTGTGCTTACCATAGCAAGTCCATCTGTTTTGCTGCGCCAAGATGAGCTGCAAAAGTTTGGTAAGGGTTCGTGTAATAAAAATACTTCATTCTTTTACTCTGTTTCAAGAGATTAATTTGATAATCGATTTTTTAAATACTTCAGTGCATATTTTCATTATTGATCATGGCTACATTACTCCGAACTCAAGTTGAAGCTGGGTAAGTGCAAAACTGAGATTTAAATTTGCGAAATAGTGTGTTTTGAATATCTATTCGACCCAAAGAAACGGATGTTAATGAAATAATTTCTAGTTTTTTCACTATCCATTTCATTGTGACGTGGATATGAATCGATAATTTTTTTATGTTTGATATTTAAAATTTTCTACTTTTATGTAGAATTCCGTTAAATTATATGTAATTTAACACAAATTTTTGTTACTTATTCTATGAACATATAATCGTTCACGGATAGAAATTTATTAGTAATTTCTGGTGAGAATACTATTTCTAAAATATTATTATAAAATTTTAACGAAATAATAAATAGTATTTTAATAAAAATGTGACAATATTCTGTATACGATTACAGAGAAAATCGATTTTCAGGTCAAAGAAGGTGGTAATACATGTTCCTTATCATGTAAAAGACATTAAACACACTCATACGATCTACAAAATAATCAAGCATAAGTATAAGCCAGATGATGATTGGACGAAAAAGGCGACGGGCGACTTACATGAACACTACACTGGTTTTTATAAATGAAAAAGGTCAGTTCAAAGTACAGAATATGGAATTGAAAGGGAATTGATATTCCTTAGATTTACTTAGTAATCCAAAGATGCAGCGTGACCTTTTAATGTACAAATTTATATTTAATGATCTTTGTACCTCATAATTTATAAATTTTTATAATAGTATAATTAAAAATTGTATGTCATTTTAATAAACTACTGAAATATGTATAAATTTATTTTATTTATTCTCAATTGTGTAATTATATCTTTATACTCAAATTCTAGATTCCCTTTCAGAGATTTTTTAATAATTAACTAGTTCGTTATTTTTTTTATTATCAAATAATTTTGAAACTATTAATTTATAATGATATTTTTTAAATTCAGCTAGTATGAAAATATTTACGAATAATAATTAAATTGAAAAATCTTTAATTTAAAGATGTTGCTCATTCTTTTAGTGTGTCTAGAAATAGATACATTATCAAAGTCCTTTATACCATTACGAAAATCAAGATACGAATCTTAAAAGCTCGAAAGTTTAGCGTATAATCCTAGTACGCAGTATACTCACGAAGAAAATAGTATTTTAATTAGTTACACAACATCTTTTCAGCTAATTTAATTAAAATCATAACATACCTATCAAGTGAAAAAACATAACAAATATCATTCTAAATATTGGTACAAATATATGTCGGAACCCACAGATATACAATCTTATAAAATTATTATAATCTTCGGTGATAAAAATCGCTGTGAATTACGAACGAAATAAGGATGCCCACTGATATAGATAATTGTGCCCTTCACGGGAAACCTTAGTTAACTGTATGATTGCATAGATTACAAAATAAGAAACGTTTTCCAAAAAAAATTAGCTGTCTAGACCAAACGGAAACTGAGATATGTCTTGCTAAAGTTTGAAAATTAACATGGGTTTACACATATAAGTTTAGTAGAAGAGTTCCGAGAACAGTCAGACATACATATCTATAGATATACTACCCACCTTAATTTTAAAACTTTAGCAAGGCATATCTCTTTGGTCTAGACACCTAATTCTTTTTGGAAAATATTTCTTATTTTGTAATCTATACACTCATACAGTTAACTATAAGATTTCCCGTGAAGGGCACAATTACCTACATTCGTGGCGAACGACAAAAATCTCTGTGAATTGTGGATGGAATTTCCTGAAACTTGAACCACGTAATGATTACATTATTACCGAGATGGTGAGAGAATTTTTCCAAAAACAAATCTATATCTTTTTTTTTTATTTCGTTAAATTCAAGAACCGGTAAGGTAGGAATCTTACTGACCATAGCACATTTCCTTAATATAATTGTTTCTTTTAAAAAAATAAAATTTAGTAAAATGATTTTTAGAGCAAAAATCGTAGATAAAAAAATCTAATATTACTCGAAAACTATCAACTTTCAGAAAAAATTTCATTAATAAAAAGTGCTTAGAATTCACCAAAGAACATAATAGAATTTTTTCAGAATTTTTGGAGAAAATTTAGAAAAAATGTTTACTCGAGTTTTTTATAAATTATAAATTAAAAAAATTCAAGAAAAATTCTGAAAATAAATCTATTCTGTTTATTCTATTAATTCTGAAGCATTTTTTTCAAAAAGTTGAAAGTTTATTAGTTAAAGCGTCCTAAAGATATTTAGTGACAATTTTCACTTTGGACGTCATTTTAAATCATGTAGGTAAGAAAATTAACTTTCCGAACACGTTTTCTCAAAGTTCAGATATTCCCGCCACCATCTAAATTAGTTTCAAGTTGATTGCACAACGGAAAGTTGGTAAAAAATCTAATAAAAAAAAATTTTTTTTTTCGGTGTTTTTTACACTTAAACTTCATTTTTGAGTAATAAAAAATTATTTATTTATATTTAGAAAAATCTATAAATTTCATGTGTTCAAAAATTTTTTAGGCCCAAATTTACCCCATCTAGAG
>UELU01118874.1:0-14716 GCA_900490025.1 Megastigmus dorsalis | reverse complement strand
CCTGAAATTTGTTTCTTCTCTCGGTATATACAATAGATAACCTTTGGGAGACTCTCAAGTCCCTTGCTGTATATAGTTTTATGCCAAAGTAAAGAATATGGAGATCCCAGCTCAAGCAGATAAGCGTGTTTTCAGGAAGCCCACAGAGATAAAACCAAATTTACTATTCTCAAAACGTTTTTTTTTTCTGTGTGTAAAAGCTGCGTACCGCAATGTATATTATTCAGACGATATCATGGAATATATACAGGATAAAAATTTACCGTGAGCCTCGATTTCTTGTTAAGGAAAATTACATTAAATACGACTATCCTTTTTATTATAAATACTTATGCGATAAGGATTCGAAAAAAATACAATCTAGAGAAAACGCATCCAATACAATCACAATTAACTCGGTCATGCATCCGTATACCGAGATCATCACGAGATCCGAGTCCACGGACAGAGAGAAAACGAGACACTCCGCATGACGCACGAAAAAGTACGACAATAAAATGCGTGTACCAATGCAGAGAGGTCCAAGGAACCTATGACGACGATATAGTGTACCAGCAGCAGCAAAGTTGTGTCGGCGTGTACGAGGGCGTGTATGTAGGGCCTATATGCGAGAGTCGACCGGAAGCTAGCCTTAATGTGACGCAGCATACTGGACCCGTCCTCTCTCTCTCTCTCTCTCTCTCTCTCTCTCCTCTCTCTCTCTCTCTCACTCTCTTTCTGTACGAGTACAATATGCGTGTGTGCGTATGTGTGTGTGCGCGTGCTGAGTTTGGTGAGCGACACGCGCCGCGATGTGTAGTCGTCGCTCGCGAGTCAGAGCGATCGCACGTCCTACCGATACCATGCCGACTTCTACTCCGTAAACCGCGCGGCTTTTTTTTTTTGTTTGGTGCTTCTTAAATTCAAGGTGTGTGCGTGCAGTGTGCAGGTTGAAGGTGCGCGCGTTGCAGGTGGTTTTTTTTCAGTGTTTTGGAGAATTTTTTACAAATGTGTTACGTTGGGTGGTTTTTGTGTAAGACTGTTGTGGTTGTAACGGGTGATTGCATGACGTAACAGTTTCATTGATGGTACTAGAGTGTATTGCATTTTTCTTTTGTTAAAAAGAGAACTGTACAAATTTACTCCGATTTTGTGAATCAAATCATTCTTTGTATGATTTCTGGTGTGCAGTGACACTTTTCCTCAAACTTATTTCCTTATAATCATTCGTGTTTAATGTGTGGTTCAACGTTGCTTCATTCAATTTCGACTGTAAAATTTTAACATATTTTACATCAAAGCAATTAAAATTCCCTATTTATCGATATGTTAGTTTAGATTTCATATTATCGCAACTGTACACGTGAATTTTATTACAACGTTCCTGCGTTTTTTACGCATTTTATTATACAAACTGGTTTGTGCAATCATTTATACATATCAGCCCAATCCACATAAGAATTTATATCATAGATGTAGATTAGGGTTTTATTTAAAAATAATAAATGTAGAATGTGCAGATACTCCTTCGGCGAGAATGTGGATTAAATTGATTGTTACGACGACGATAAGCAGCAATTACGCCTGTCTACTATTCTGTAGGAATTATATTTACTTTTCTGGGACAATCGCGTTCATACTGATTTATGATCCTCTTATATCACATTTCATCTGCTTTAATTATATAAAAATTATCAACACAAAAAACACCGATACACATTATCTAGTATATCTGCGCTACTCTCAGTCCTTCACAAAATATTGTTATCGATTTTTTATTGCCCAGGCGAGTGCATTAAAATTAAGTCGATTATTGGTTATTGAAGAACGTCCATGAGTTAAGCTGTAAAACAATTACGAACGCGTTAACTGTATTCTTCATACGAAGCTTGTAAAACAAAAGTCGATAACAAAATTATAATAAATTGATACTCCACGATTTAATGCTTTTTTCGCAATAGCTAAGAAAGCCAGTCGGCCGTATAATAAATGGGAAATTCTTAGTTGGAAGTTACGATCTAACGATTACGGAACGTGCAAATTCTTTTTCACTCCGTTCGCGTATATAGCTTTTATCGGCTATCCGATCTCTTTCAGCGCATTATTTTTCAAACCTTTAACCACCGCGATCGGATTGAAGCTTAAATAAATTATTCACAATTTGCACGAAAACCCACATAATCGATATTCAAACAACGCTTCCAACAATTCTGCTTATTAATGTCCACAATTATTATTATCTGTAACAATATTGAAGTATGAATAATAACATTTCCAATTGTTTTCTGTTTCAGGACGTACGAAGCCGTGAAAGATGGCGGTGTTCGGTTTGGTCTCGGCCGTCGCCGGCTTTGTGAAAGTACGATATTTAATCGACAAGGCCATAATTGATAATATGGTCTTCAGGGCGCACTATAGAATCACCGCGGCTATTCTATTCGCCTGTTGCATCATAGTCACGGCTAACAATCTAATAGGTGAGTGTGTATATAAAAGCATTTTATGATTTCCTTTCTCTCTGTTCGTGAGATCGAGGCACAGAACGAGGAAAACTCGCCCCTTTTCTTTAACGCTTCGGTAGGAACTGTATAGGTTTCATTTGTTCTAGAAAATCGGTGGTTTATTCGACCAATTGAATTGACTTTTCCGTTTACCCGCTATTATAACAAATACTCCAGAATTAAATTTTATTATTTCTTCGTTATCTCATACTCGTTCGGATTCGGAAGTTTTCAAAATTATGTATGAACTCTTGTTAATGCAAAAAGATTGTATTCTCACCGATTGGATGCGATAAAATTTTAATTTTATTTGCGATCGTACAAGTCTTGCTAAATCGACGGTAGCCCCGAACGCTCAGAGAAACTGCTGGAAACGTTAGTTTTAAAGCCGTGTCATTACGGTTGACTAGATGTTAACTGACCTTCACGGGTAGTGAAACTAGGATAAAATGCTACACCTAAAAACAGAATTCGCATGTCTGTTCGACTCGGTAATGCCAATCTCAAACTGAACTATAGCCCGAAAGATCAGTTCTTTCAGTCAAACTATTTAAAATCGTATTATTCATTTTGAAAAAGCGATAATTAAAATCTACAAACTATGCTGATGTTATCCTGACAACATTATATGAATTTTCAGCCCATTTAATGACATATAGGTATCTAAAATACCTTAGCGTACATTCCATTTACTCCAAACAGAAATAGAAAGTACATACGAAGTATAGCTTCGCTATGGCCAAGCTAAAATCGCGATCTTACAATTTTATGACGCGTAAAATAACGAGTAGTTTCCTCGAAGCGTATTTTTTTTCGTTTGAACTAAGAAAACACAATGCGAAATTACGTTTGCACACACCGCACGCGGTCGCGCGCACGCACACACAAATCCCACCACCAGATAAGTCGTTTAACACAAGAAACGAGCTCGCTGCAGCCTCTCCGTTGCAAATCGTGTGAACCGCGAAGATGTGTCATTTCTCGACGCGGTATATTTTATGTCCGTCTGTGTAAATTGCCTCGCTTTATACGAGAGACAGAGTGAGACAGAGTGAGAGAGAGAGTGCAGCACTCGGTAGCAGATAAGCGACATCAAGCGCGCATTTCCACGTGCTTTCGTTGTCGTCATCGTCGTCGTCGTAGTCGGCATATAAAATACACGGGCTTCCGTTGGCCGGTAATCGGAGTTGAATCTGGTCTGAAATTTCACCGACTCCGCAATCTCGAGTGGCGCGAACCGTATCGCACTTTTTTTCCGCTTCTGCGAATTGCAAAATTAAGCTGACCACGAGCCATTTCTCCCCGTGTATACTATTTTACTTTCATACCGATCGAATTTCGTACAAAAAATTTTCCCCGTGCAAAAAAATATCCAGGGATTTAATTGTAATAATAATTGGCTCATCGTTATCGTTAAGCATATACAGTAGCGTCATCTCTTATACTTGTATCGTTTTCCCATAATAACTCGAAACTGTTTAATCGGCCGCAGGTGACCCTATAAACTGCATCTCGGACGGCGCTGTGCCGGGCCACGTGATCAACACCTTCTGCTGGATCACGTACACGTTCACTCTGCCGGCGAACAATGCCAAGCAGGTCGGCACACACGTTGCCCATCCAGGCCTCGGCGGCGATTACGGCGAGAAGAGGTACCACTCCTACTATCAGTGGGTCCCCTTCATGCTCTTCTTCCAGGGCGTACTATTCTACGTGCCCCACTGGATGTGGAAGCAGTGGGAGGAGGGCAAGATACGCACCATATCCGAGGGCATGCGCGGGGCCATGATCGACACAAAGGTCGAGCGCCAGGCAAGGATGCAGCGACTGGTGCAGTACATCTGCGACACCATGCACCTGCACAACAGCTACGCAGCCGGCTACTTTTTCTGCGAGGCCCTAAACTTCATCAACGTCGTAAGTTTGCGCTTTGTTTCGCTCGTCCGACTGGCGATGATGAGAGTAAGGAAGGTAAGTGTACGAGTCGCGGGCTAACGATATGTGCGATCCCTTTGCAGGTGGGCAACATCTTCTTCGTGGACACGTTCCTCGGTGGTGCCTTCCTCACCTACGGCTCGGATGTGGTCAAGTTCAGCAACATGAACCAGGAGCAGCGCACCGATCCCATGATCGAGGTCTTTCCGCGCGTCACTAAGTGCACGTTCCACAAATTCGGTGCCTCCGGGACGATTCAGAAGCACGACGCACTCTGTATCCTGGCCCTCAACATCCTCAACGAAAAGATCTACATCTTCCTCTGGTTCTGGTTCATCCTTCTGGCTGTCATGTCGGGACTGGCGCTCCTCTACAGTATGGCCGTTGTCCTGTTGCCCAGCACTCGCGAGACCATACTCAGAAAGCGCTTCAAGTTCGGTACCCCCGCAGGTGTCAGCGCATTGATCAGAAAGACTCAGGTGGGATTTATTTCACTTTTTAATTCCGGTATGCAAAGAGAGTACCTCGAACCTACCTACAATCATTATTCTGAAATATTTAAAATTGTGAGAAGGAATTGCAGTTTTGACATTGAGATTCGAATGTATTTTCAGGTCGGTGACTTCCTGCTGCTGCACTTGCTCGGCCAGAACATGAACATGATGATGTTCAACGAGGTGCTCGACGAGCTATGCCGCCGGCTGCACATGGGCTCGAGTAGCGGCGCCTCACCCGCCTCGGTACCATCGGCGCCCAGTACCCTCGAGATGTCGCCCATCTATCCGGAGATCGAGAAGTTCTCCAAGGACACGGAGATCTAACGAGGGTGAGGTGGCCGCTCCACCCCATAGCACTTTCGACAATATATGTGATATATGATAAACCGCGGGATATATTCTCAAGAATCCCCAGCCCCAACCCCTCAAGATCGAGAAAGAGCACAGGGAGAGCGACACCGAGGAAAGCGCTGCTATGTACGATGGAAAATATGAAAGCTCTCGCTCTCTCTTTCTCGTTTGAAGGACGACGATGATGATAATGATGATGACGACGACGAAGACTACGATGATGCTGCTCCTTTCTGCCCAAGACGCGCGTCTTGCTCTTCCCAATTTCGAGCTGATGCGAGCTCGCTTTTCTCTTACGAGAGCAAAAACAGATAGGGAGCGCGAAGCGGAGGTCGAACACGCGAGGCGCAGTGAGCAGCGGCGGCATGATGTAGACGAGGAAGTGTAGTGTGCGCGAGGTGGAGGGTGTGAGGAGGGCAAGGAGAACGCAACCGTCGATGATGGGCTGTGTGAGTGTGTGTCAGGAAAAAAAAAACGTTCTCTGCTTCGTCGTCGATTAATCGACGGGTGTCACTACTAGAGTCCTTCCTGCCCGCCCTCCACTCGAGATCGGATATATATTATGCTGAGAAAAGAAGAACGACCGCGACAACGAACCCTTCAAAGTTACGATGGAGCCGCCGACGCGCGCCAACTTCGCATAATAACAACGTTACTATTATTTTTTTTTCGTAGTATTTTATTGTATTTTTTTGCTGGGCAGTGCGTCAATTGAGTCTGCTAAAATTGCGACGGATTATATCAATGGTAGAACAACGTGGTATTTCGTTGACGAGTTAGGAGAGGAAATATTAAATAAATATTTCATTTTTGTAAGCTTCTCGAGTTGGTAAATTTTGTTTTCTTAGCTCTAAGTGGAATTTCGAAGTTAGAGGAGTGCCGAAAGTATCTGAATAATATATATTTTGTAATTTTGGCAATACTTTTTGATGAGAAATAAGGAAATTGTAAAAAGAAATTGTACATTGAAAAATTGTTTAGATACGCGTGACAATGTGAGTAGCTGTTCGTACGGTAATCTTCTGTGTAATTTATCAGGAAGCGTTGCGAGCGCTTTTTTCGAAAGTTTAATTGACATACTGCCTACAATAACAGTGTATCGTCTGCGTCAAAATTCGGCGAATTTCTTACGCAAGGCCTCATAAGTCTTTTAAGTAGCTGAAATTACTACGTTAGCCAATTTTAATTTCTTTAATTGAATTTTTTTCCTGCGTTACAGATCTATGTTTACATTCTTTTCTACTTTCTTATGAGAAACGCGTCCGAGTATCGTTTTTGTGGCCTGCTTAGTGAAATCAAATTATTGCAATTTTAAATTTAAGAATTTATTCATAATGATGAAACAATTAGTTTTCTTTCTTTTTTTGTTCATAAATATTAATATAGATATACAAGTATTTTCGAAACTGTAAATATAATAAGTGGCGAGTATAAGAATATATCTCACTTTTTATATCGTTGAATTCAAATTGAAAAGAATTAACGTTTGTATTGCGCTATATTATTAATAATAACGTTATCAAAGTTTTATGAAACTACAATTTTATTGGAGTCACCCTTTCAAAGATAAATGCTAAATATTTGTAAATATCGCGAGAGATACGAAGAACCCCTGTGAAAACGATACTCTGCCAACGTAACTTCAAGTCTAAAAATACGAATGCAAAAAAGAATTTCAAACGATGCAAAGCAGATTTTTCGCACAACTTTTTCTTGTATGTTCATTGCCATCGCGATCAATGATATACCCTATAACCTTCTATCTTACTTTTTCTCCTCCTATCGCGAATGATCTTCGGGATTCATAAATCACTTACGAAAAGAAAAAGTAGCCAGCGGTAGTCTTTTTTTCCTATTTCCCGCGCTCGTAAGGACGCGTCTCCGTCCAATGGACTTTTTCTTCACTTATACACATTATGCGTCTGCGCTCATACGTACGTTGTGATGAAGTGAATAAAACAAAAAAAAACATCATTCGTCACTCTTTTTCTCCTCTCGTTAGTATTAAACGTCGTGCACACGTGCCTTTCATAATCAAAAGCCATTTTATAAACTCTTTTATTATAATTATTATTATTATATTATTATTAATGTTACGCTGATAGAGAGACGAAGGAAGGAAACGAGCGAAGGCTTCATCGTTTTTTGTAAAAGCACAAAATCTCTGTACAAAGTATATAAAGTACATATTCTGTACCGTATACTGCATTCCATTGCGATGAAAGATCATATTGAGCAAAATAGAGAAATCATTAAGAGAAAGCAATAAATAATGAGAGATTGAACAAGAATGTAGGTTGTTTGCTATTTCGCATTGTAGCAATTTATCAATTAAAAAAAAGAAAAAGAAGAGAATAAAACTAAATAATACTGCTACTTATGTAGTTCATAGAGCTCGATTATATATATATATAAATATAGTTTATGCATATACGATATAGTCCTGTTCTCTGAGTGATATGTTCATAAAAAATAGCCTTGCGAAGGAGATTGAGATTAAGGACAGAGGAGGAAACGAAGAGTGTAATAAATGAGATGAGATTCGAAAGAGTTTGGAAGAATGACTAAAAGCATATATAGTTATTTTGTAATGTTTCACGATGTGCCTCTTCCGTAGGGTTATGATGAAAAAAAGAAACACTTAGGTATTAAGAGATTTTATGGATAAAAGAAAGCTGTATGCACATTCGTTATTATATGTAATTTACGCCGCGATGCAAAGTGAGAGGAAGACTGCCAATTTGTGCAACGCCGTTAAATGAAGAAATAAAAGCAATTGTGAATTTATAAATTAGTATAAATAAAGCTATTTCTCCAAAATATATGTTTTTCACTTCATTCGTGTTTACTTCATGCTCCCTTTTATACGTTTATCAATGTATAAATGTCGGAATGATGAGTTCAACATTAGAGAAAATAATCAAGTTGCTTTGAGCACGTTAACGTTGTATAATCGTAAATACAGAACTAGAGAGATATACTTACCACAATTAAGTATACATCAAATCTATAAATATTCTATACCTATAAATAGTAGGACGATAACATGAACAGCTTTAAATTGAGTTCGTAGCCGTGGAGAAACGTAACCGTATATTTACAGGATTCCATGCAACGCCAACGTTAGTATCTCTTATGGAAACTCGGTGCATTGCGATACCGCATATATAGAGAAAGCCGACTGTTGAGACGAGAGGTTCATCGCACCCGATAAGCTGCCACCACCTCATTTTGTGCACAAAATATATATAGTTATTTATAGATGTCGACTCACCGATTTCCCCAGTCGACCTTGTTGATGATCTGGAGCTTGAGCTCTCGAGTCTGGTCGGTGGTCAAGGTGCCGGCGAGCAGTTGCCTCCTCCATTCCAGCAGCTCGCACATCACCTTGCGTAGCGTGTTGAACTTGTACGTCTCTCGGTCCTGTGAACACCACAAAACCGCAGACCCCCAATTTCCCGCTTTACTAATTGTACCTTAGCTCTTGGCTAAATCTTATCTAATGGTAGTATCGTTCGCTTGTTCTATTTGAAATTCTCGATACCTCCTTATTTTTTTTTTTTTGTAATTAAAACTCGACGCTTAATTTATAAAGAGGAAAGAGGTTTTCACGTATTATTGATATGTGTAAAGTAGTTGTAATCATCCATTTATTGCAAAATGGTTAATGTAAATTACTGCTGATTTAAAAAAAATCGTATATTTGTCAGTTCTGAACAATAACTTTTATTGTTACGAAAGTGGAATATTCGATAAGAATGTGTACAAACCACGTATAGCCTTTTCCATATTCCGCCCCATTCTCGGAGAACCAAAGTGACCTCTCGTACAACGGGATCCTCCAGAGGGATGACCGACTCGAACAGACCCTCGTTCTCGATTTTGCATGATTTCAGATGCACATACGAACTGGGAAATATCCCCTTCACGGCGCGATTCTTTATGGAGAAGCCTCTGTACCAGCCTGAAGGAGAACAAAAAGAAATACATATTTTTCACTGCAATTTCCTCTTTTTACAAAGATAGATTAGCAAGGGATAACAATAGCATTTAGAGTCCAAAGGAAGTAACCTTAAAAATCCACTCTGATACGGAATAAAATTTGAATTTACAGTTTTGAAATGGAAGATTAAGTCCCTTCCTGGATTAAATTTTCGAGCTTAAAGGCTATAGTAGAGTAAGTTTTCAATCACAAACTTGGAGGTATTACATAGATAAGCTAAATGAAAATCTGAGTAAAATTTAAAGCTTCGCTTGGCAACTTATTCTCAGATATAACTTCATAAAGTGTGCGGGAGAAAATGAAGTATTTTACCCAAATCTACCTCGAGAGGATTCCTCGAGCTCAAATTCACCTATTTTACCAAGAGAGTAAATTCAAACTTTTTCAGTTTCCTTACAAAACGCATTATTATATTCAAAGGAAGAACTGGCTTGCTATTCACGTTACATGGGAAAAGTACGAAAACTGCACTACCATTGAGAGTATATAAAAAAGGTGTTTGATTTTTTATTATAATTTTCCCGCCGTGTAAGGAAGTCAATTTTTATTTTAAATTTAATATTTTTATTCTGTAAATATGACGATGTACAGATTTTATATACATTTCCTCGAAAGGCTTCGTTTTATTCCGATCTCAGTGGAGTCCCCGTTACTTGCAAAATCACATTAAAGAAAACAACTCCAACACTCGCACAACAAATCACAAACTAATTAGAAAACACAAATAAATTTGGCGTGTACATATATATATATACAGTACCTGCACATTCCTCGAGGACCTGCAGTGTCTCGCCTATCTCGAGCGGCAGTCCGTAGCGCGTGTCGCCTCGCCAGTTGTACACCGCTGCAACAGAAAAAGGAAGAGGAGACGTGTTTAAAAAACGAGCGAGCGAGAAGCGCAATTACCTTGAGACTAAATTTGTATTCGCGGGAGGCCCGTAGACCAGACGGCGGCGGCGCTCTTATGAAGCGAGGGAGTAAGTAAGCGTCGTTCTCTTTCTCTCTTTCTCTCTTTCTCTCTCTCTCTCTCTCTCTCTGTACTTATATTGGAATAATTTGCGATCCCGACTATGGTTTAACGTTCAAGTGGATTAAGCGAGAAAGAGAGAAAGAGAGAGAGAAGAAAGAGACGATTCGTTTTTATGCGGGGACAATTAGAAAAATGTCGCTCGTTAACATTCTTCACGGGAGCCGTTTAGACTTTCTTTAGTTCGAGACGGCTATTATATGGAGATTGCATGTGACAGCTGGCTGTAAGAGAAAAATCTAACGTTTACAATGAAAATTATATTGAAATTGCTGAAAGTATTGTTGATTCAATTGCTGTTTTAAGTACTTGATAATAGGCTTTTGTATCGTAACGAATGATAAAGTTACTACCTGTATTGTATATACCATTGATGGTAAATCTTCATGCAATCTCGTATGATTTCGTTCGATATAATCATATAATAACTTGTCCTCGCGTCTAAATTAATCTATACATTTGTAAATATCTTTAGAAATTCCCCGAATTTTAGAATTCCGTCTCCCAGAACATTCGCATCTATAATAAAAGAATAATATCTAGAGCTCGAAACGGCCACCAAGTCTTACGGTCGCTAACCCCGCAAGTGTGTCGCCAAGGGACTAACTACCAGTCGACCATCGCACCAGAGGAATCCGTCTCCGAAATGAAAAGAAAAAAAAAACAGAAGATGAAGAAGCAGACATACACACACGCACACATACGCACATACAGATGGACCGCGAAACGGAAACGCGCGACAATGCGCGTATGATGCGGACTTCCGGTCGGAACGCGCGCGCACCACCAGACACCCGCGCGCGCGAGATGCATCCCAATGAATCTTTCTCTCTCTCTCTCTCTCTCTCTTTCTCACTCTCTGCGTATATGTATACGTATGCGTGTGTGAGACTTGTACGTCAGGCAGTTGCTTTGCTCCTAGAAGCTGCTCCTCCCGTCGTCGGCTGCCACATCCTGTGTGTGCCTCCAACGGAAAACACGTGTCTCTCTAGGCCCCATAAGTCTACGTGTATATACGCGTGCGTGCGTGTGTGACCCCCTACGTACACATTCGCTCTGTGTATATATATATATTATACGTATGTACATTGGTAGAATTACAGATGCGCGGCCGTGTGTATATATATGTGGAATGGGTAGAGACCGATAGCCTGAGAAAACAGGGAGTAATGTAAATGTATATTTGTTAATTCGATGTTTTTTTTTTGGAGACGCAGCTTTGCACTGTGGCCTTGGTTTGGACTTTTTTTTAAAGGGGATCGTAATTGCGGATGCTGATTGAGAGAAGACAAGCGAACGTATTTTACAGTAATTGTTTTACGCTGCGAGGAAACGTTGCCCGCGACGAGACAAGTCATAGAATCTTGTGAACAACGTTTGATTAATCTAATTGTTTCGTTCCTTTCATTTTATCAACTTTAAAATATTGCTGTACCTTTTGCATCGCATCTACAGTCTTATGTAATGGACTTCTTGGTACAAAGTCTAAACCCAAGAGAAAACTAAGGAATCAGCAAGATTTTATCTTACATTTGATGTAAACAGTTAATTTTCAACAATTAATCAAATCGTATTGCACAAAGAACCTTGAATGTCAAGGCTTATTCTATATTATATAAAACGATCGAGCGCATTAAAAATATTCCCTTATCTTAGTAAATCTGTCTCTTGTAAAAATGTTAAGCTAAAAATTAAATTTTCTTCAACATCAACGCCTCTTCACTTCTTTACATATGTACCAACAGAATCTTATCAGCTAATTTATGTGCACCTCCTTTATAAACGTAACTACGTACAGCAATACTAATTGCTACAAACATTGTTCGTCTCGTAATTTTCAAGCGATTCGCAAAAAGACAAACAAATTCCCCTGATAGAACAGCTGCACTCTACACGCAGCTGATTACTGTTATCGCGCTTGCACAATAGGCACGCACGCATAATCCAGACCCACACACACACACACACACACACACACACACAGTGAAAGAAACTCATTCCGCGCTTAATACTCGCTGCAGAACCAACAAGAAGCAGCAGCAGCAGTATAGCAGTAACAGCGCAGACACGAATTAGACCGCTCGCGCACGATAGAGACGTTAATGCAATAATTAAACCTAACAACATAATGCAGTCGTGTATACACTTATACACGTGTGTTGCACACGCGCGCTCCGACATATAATAATCCAAGTAGCAAAAAGAGAGAGAGAGAGAGAGTCGGAATAGATTTTACACTCGAGTGCAACTGCTAAAGAGAGAGAGAGAGAGAGAGAGAGAGATTTCGTCTCGTGCACGTGCTGCACTGCACGCACTATCCGCTAATGGCAGTCGTAGTCGACGGCGGCGGCGCTAATGGCCAGAGAGAAGAGTGTCAATGCACCTACTGGCGCGCAACGATCGAGCCTCACGTGTATGAATGTGTGTGTGCGCGAGTGCGCGCGAATGTACGAAAGCCGTGAGGTCGAGGCAGCGTTTCTATATACTCGACGTGTGCTTTTCGCACTTTTTACATACGCGTGACACTTGAGTTTTCTCGGATCTCTTAGCTGACACTTCCAACCTGTATGTGTGTATGTGTGTCTGAGTGAAGTTGATTTCTTGGGTTGCGGAGCGACGTATAATCTGCTACTTATTGGCTGCGGAAAGTCTAGTTTGATTTAGATTCGAGCTCGACGTAACGATTGAATCGACGTGTTCAGTAAATATGCTGTTACAGATTAGTTTGTTTGTTTATATAAAAAAAATATGATAATTGTGTTGTGAGAGTAAACGATTCAGACACATGACAAATTGCATGAGGATATGAGGAATTGATAAATCAATGTAACTTAGCACGGTATGCGAGTTTAAGTGCGATAGCGGTTGCTAAATCAAATATTTTTGTTCATTATCAATTTAAACATATCAATCAGTATTATTTGTACGGATAGAGCAAATCGGTTAATAACGCGACTCTTACATATGTGAATTGGCAAAAAAAATGCTTGCAATAATTCTCAGTTAATAAGGTTTGGCATCGCTTTCTCTAAAATATATTTTCAGTTACACACAGGAGTAGTAAATTTGGCTAAAATTAGAATTCGAAATTTGACATCAATATTTACGTTTTACGGAAGTATATCTCTTTTCTTAAATTCGTTTTAACAAATACAGATATTTATATGAAGAATTAAATTATAATTTCTAATTAATATAATTACCTATGGCATTGGATAATTAAATGCAAATTATTCTCGCATCAATAATAGTCGAATCAATTATGTGTCGTGTAACTGTCAATTAGAATTAAATATCATTTATTATAAAACGTGCTACGAATAAGTGACTGCTAAATTTATAGTTGGTGCGTAGAGATAATAAAATTGTTTTTTAAATAAATAATTACATCGCAAACTTCCTATTCGCGATGTATTACGAAAATGAAACTCCGTTTTACGAACCAGGACGCGTTTCAGTTCCTGGTAAACTGCCAGCGGTTAAAAGATTTGCCTTTTATGCAGTTTCTAGTAAAAACTGTGTTAGGTGACCGGATTACCAGTTATACGTTTCTGCACCTAAGAAGGCCAGTGAAATCATTAGCGATTACTTTTAAAGACTATTTATCTTGAGCATTTATAAAAATTTAGATTCGCTGTACCGATATCATCGGATGTAAAGTTTGTTTCTTTTTCAACGTGAAACGTTACATCTTTTTTATGGGAGGTGTAATATAACTACAAAATTGAAATAATATCTATCTATATGTTGATATTTAAGTAATATATTAACTTGCAGCTTTCCGTGTAGGTAATTTGTTCATTCAATTTGCCGTTTAAATTATTAAATAAAATTAACTTTTAATATTATAATGAGGTATAATAAACGTCATATTTTTCTATAAATAGATGAATTGTATTAAATGAATGGTAATTTATTTTCCTTAACCCATTAAGCCCCAAATGGACGTTTCTTCCAGTCTTTTTTCATCGACTCTATTTAATACGAAATCGATCCCGAAAAAAATCAAGACAATTCATTTCCGACGTAAAATTGCATGAACTTTCGATTTATGTAGTTAGAATGAAAAAAAATGTATATCACAAAAGTTATATTTATTTATTTAACAAAAAACACGAAATTTTGAGTGAAATTTTTTTTCATTTCGTATTTTTGTATCGAAATTGTTCGTGGATTTGTGTGTTTAGCATAATTTTTACGTCCGTGGACTTTAAGTTTTAAAGCCTTATCGGAATTTTTCGATTCCATTTATTAGAAGTCGAGATATTGTACTTTAAATGTTGAAAATAATGTCAAATACCTATAAATCCTGCTATTTGGAATTTTTACAGTATACGATTTAACAAAATATTTTGTCATAAATCTAAATCATTTCTCTATAAAGCTTATCCTACAAGCTTTAATTTGATATTTTAGACAACTC
>UELU01118855.1:6140-31951 GCA_900490025.1 Megastigmus dorsalis | reverse complement strand
AGAGAGAGAGAGAGAGAGAGGGAGGGCGGCTGTTAGACGTAAAACGTTTACGAGGTACGACGCCTGGCCGCGCATATAGCGCGCGTGCACCGCAGCGCAGGCAGCTTCCGCTATACGCAGCAAGAGATGGAGGCAGCGAGGGAGAGGGATAGAGTGAGATAGGGTGATAGAGGGGATAGAGGGAGATAGAGGGATAGAGTGCACACACACACACAGACACACATACTCACGCGTGCGCGCGCGCGTTATACTGCCTCGAATTAAGCCGGCGACCGCTTTCATCGATTAATTCGTCACGCCTCCGCCTCCTCACCTCGTCCGGCTGCTATCCTGCACTGCAGCTCCGCAAGGCTCGCGCGCGCACGCGAGAGAGAGAGCCTTATTCGACGTAGATGTCGGCGCTTAAGGGAGGCCCCCTTTACTATGCCCCCGTATAGCCATCATATTCGTCGCATGCTCGTCGCACGCACCGCTTGCTAGCATTTAAAACGGCCTGGCCGGCGCATGCGACCCGCGGCTGGCCGTTCCACGTGCGGCCCTCTTTTATGCGCTAGTGTATAATGCTGCTGCTGCTGCTGCTGCTGGAACGACGTCGTCCCTACATACACATGTATGCGTGTACACTCGATCAACAGCCATACTGCGTGTGTGTACTTGTATAGAGTAGGGACTATCTCGACTTTAAGGATTTTAGACGCTGGTTCTCTCCCTGGTGTCTATGCATGTGCGCATGGATGCGCGACTTTGGTGGTGCGGTGATTTTGACTTCATGAGTCGGGTGCTTGATTATGGAACTTCATTTCTCGCCGATAGATCGAGAGAGAGAGAGAGAGAGAGAGAGAGAGAGAGAGAGAGAGAGAGAGAGAGAGAAGGAGAGAGATCGTTTTCCTAGTGTATTTGCATTTTAAATCGCAGCCGCATTTCAAGCACGGCTTGCGCATTAATTTAACAAAATACAATGAATCTCGAACAGTCATCAATTCGAATAGCTATAGCGTGGGGCCCTGCGAGTCTTGAGTATTTCCGATTCAACGCGGCCGGGCTAACCCGCGCAACCTAGATTTTAGTCTTGCTGTAGCGTGTACTAGAATTTTCGGGCATCCTCCTCTACAGTCAATTTACGAGGGCGCGAGGCAAAGCTTCGCACTCCGGTCCTGATATACGGATCACGTTACGTATTATGGATTCCTTGAACTTTACATTCTTGGTAACAAGACCTTATACAAGAGGGATATCGCTCACGAGTAGATTTTTTTGCGAGAATGCTAACGAGTACGTTTCGCTGAGTCGTTTAATTGCACTTTGTTTTACATATCACTATTTTAATTAAAAAGAAAGTCTATTGACTTATATATATATATTCATTTTTATAAGTAATTGTTTATTATTATATGTATTTTTATCGCCTTTAACCACTTCTATTTTTTAATGTAGCTTTAACTGAAATGAATTTTCAATACTGGGCTTACACTGTGTTATCAACATTTTTTATGTACTAAATTTTCAGGATTAAACTGACTTTTAATTAAAAAAAAATAAAGGATAGTTTTAAAAAAATATTTTCCATTTTCAGAACAGAACAGAACCCGATTACTTCACGGATGCTTGTCTATTAGTGAAACTTCATACATTTCCAGACTCGTCAATCAACAAAAAATTATTATCAAGAATTCAACTTTTCAACATTATTTATCAATTTTTTTGTTCCCAAAATTTATGAAACTTTCATTGTAAAGTTAAAAAATGCTGCTTTACCAATTCAACTCGCATACAATTTATACGTTCATTTAACTTCATCTAATTTCTGAAAGATCGTTCGTTTTAATTATCGAGTTATTCTTACACCCCAATCCTGAAGTCATCAACTTATAAAGTTACTTATACTTGTACCCGTATACAGTTCTAAAAATGGATTACTGTCAGATGTCCGTTTAAAAATAGGCACAAATGCATCGAAATATTTAACTGATACATGAAAATTTGATACATCAACTGTATCAAATACTCGTGTATTATATACTTATTATTGCACTAATTAAAGTATGATTGTTAAGGTATGCGTCGCACTTGTAAATCTTATATTTTGATGATTATACATGAAACTTTCGCATAGCCGCGTATTTACATTTTCCTTTACAAGCACCTATACGCAGTTTGCAGATGGAGCCATTTTACGTAGCCGCTGGCGCTGCAGTGCAATGCAGTTGGATTTTTGATACAGATGAAAAAGCTCTCCGAGAGATTGGCAAAAAAGTGAATTTCGCACGAATGAATGCGATCGATACATGATGTATACATATACGGAATGTACACGGATAAAGCACTAATGGATGTTTCCAACGCCGACGCTGCGCACCAATTAAATAGTCTAGATGGGAAATTGTGATGTAATTGAAAAAGTGCATGCATGATTTTTGTAAAGTGATTAATGGCACTTCTGCGTCGATATCTTTTATTTATTACGATACTACGAGAAGATATTTAAATTGGGCAGTTCCGACTGACGCGCTCGATGCTATCAAAATACAAAAATGCGATGGTAAAAATGATAGAGAAAAGGAGGTATATAATTGTTAATAACGTTTAACATTTTTCGGGCAAAATTCTATAACGAAATACCGCTGGCCACTATGCAATATACTCTTAATCCCCTGACCACAAATCAATGGTACAGCGACCAATGTGTCGAGATAGGGGTTCGCCCTTCCTTGTCAGAATAGTTTAACCACTAACCCACGCTTTTGAGAAGAGAGCAAAAGGGGGAATAGATAATTTCGAAATACATAATTCAGAATGATAAAATGTCATGCAATCAAAGCTTACAATCTTCCATCTTCGAAATCAAGTGGATTACATATGAGATGAAAATGTATTATTGTGCTGCGATGCGTGTGACATTGTTATATTACAAAATCAGTAAAATATTTATAGAATTTATATGAACATCCACATTTTAGTAGGGTATAACCAGTCCAGTTGTTGACAGCCTATTATTTATTGACCGAAATGCAATGTTTATTTATTTATTTATTCCAGAGTACCAGTATATTACATTACAGAGTAATACAAATCACAAAGTAATCCGACAGAGGAAAACGAGTTTCCTGTTCGCCAGTCTGGTGAAATGAGCCAAACATGGCCAGACCCTCTCAACCATGCTTGTTCATCTTAAAACTACCTTAAAACTAATATAAACATTTGTTCAATGTAACAGTACATAATTTTTTTTTTAATACAATAATATTTATTTTAATAACGTCGGTATTATTTATGTTTAGTTTTATAGACTTAAATAATCTGTTAACTCTAACAGGATCAAGTCTTGACTTAATATTTATTATCGAAATATAAAACCCATTTTATTTGACTTTACCCCTTTTATAATCTATATCTTTGAGATCATTCTTTTTGTTTTATTACCTATTACATATATATTTTCACTAATCCATTCTTTTAATTTTTTATGAGAAGCTTTCTTACCTATTTCTTTCTTCTATATCCAGTTCTAAGTTCATTTGGCAACATATTAAATATTTTTATTGCTTTAATTTTGTTATTTTTATTACTTACAGTTTTGTATGTTCATGGAAGCTGTATTAATTTACGTCTCGTAGTGCTGTTCGAGTTTATGTATATATCCTTTAAATATCATTATAATTATACTTGAGACTTTCGAGTGCAAACAGTTGTGTAAGATTCAATAGTTTCTTTTGTGGAAAAGAGTTTTTATTTATTATTTTAAGTATTCTATTTTGAATATTTTGTAGTAGTTGCAAAATACTTTTATATGCACCTCCCCACGTGGTATTGCCATAACTTATATTACTATGAAAAAATGCGTAGTAGATCATTATTAGTGTATCTGTTGTTATAAATTTCAATAATGTATGGAAAACAAAAAGTAGATATCTTGTTCTATTGATGGTATGCCCAATATGCTCATTCCATCTGAAGTTAAAATAAAAAATGATCCCTAAATATTTACATTTATCTATACTCTTTGTATCTTTTCTTTATTTATAATTATGTTTAATTCCTTTGGAACCCTGTCACAGTAATTTCCAAAGGCAACATATACAGTCTTTTTAATATTTAGTGTTAATTTATTCAATGCAAGCCATATTGCCACCTTTTCAAGATATTTATTCATTGATGATTCTACATTTTTCCAATCCTTACCTATTGAAAACATTGCGGTATCAACCGCATATGATACTATATTTTCAGGAATACTTTTCAGTAGATCATTTACGTACAGTATAAAAAGTAAAGGACCCAAGATTATAGCTTGTGGTACTCCCGTGTCTATATATTTTTGAAATCGCTATTATCTTGTTCTATTCTGACCTTTTGTTTTCTATCATTAATATAGCTTTTTATGATTGCATACTGCAGCAGTATTTTATGATTGACAGTGTCAAAAGCTTTTGCTAAATCAATGAAAGTTATCACTATCGGAGTACTTTTGTCTAAATTCTCATATATTTTATTTGTAACATAACTTTGTGCGTCTTTCGTCCCTTTATTTTTAGTAAAGCCAAATTGTTTTGAGCTCAATATTTTATTTTTTTTTATGAAATCTAATATTCTACTGTAAATGATTTTTTCAAAAATGATGGCAATATTGGATATTAAAGATATCGGCCTATAGTTTTCGATTACACAGGCCAATAAAATGAGACCGACCTCCTTACCCAGAAACCAGACTATCCTTTTCGAAGGTTTTCGATGCGCTGACTCCAAATCTGACCTCAGAATTGCTATATCACGTCAGGATTTTGAGATATCCTAACCTAAAAATGCAAAAAATACCGTTTTTACCCATATTCGAGGTTGTATAAGCACGACACGTTTCTTTTTCACAAAAAATTACACCCGAGATCTTAAAGTATAAGTCTTCCTCTTTCAAATGGCATCGAGTTTGTTTAAATATCTTTTTTTTTCGATGAGATAGTGCAATTAGTACAAAAAAAACATGTTTTTCGCATTCTTAGGTTAGAATATCTCGGAAACCAAGGGTGATGGGTCGATTCTGAGGCCAAATTTGGATTCAACGCATCAAACACCTTCGGGGACGTATTATCTGCTTTCTGGTTCTGAAAATTGCCAGCCTGTGTAATTTTCCAGATGTAGGAAAATTTGAAAATTTGCAAACTTAAAATTGTACTATCTCATCGAAAAAAAAGATATTTGAATAAACTCGACGCCATTTGAAGAGGAAGACTTATATTTTAAAATCCCGGGTATACTTTTTTGTGAAAAAGAAACCTGTCATGCTTATATAACCTCGAATATGGGCAAAAACAGTGTTTTTTGCATTTTTAGGTTAGGATATCTCAAAATCCTGACGTGATATAGTAATTATGAGGCCAGATTCGGAGTCAGCGCACCGAAAACATTCGGAAAAGTATAGTCTGGTTTCTGGGTAAGGAGGTCGGTCTCATTTTGTTGGCCTGTGATTATTTGTTTACTACCAGATTTAAAAATAGGAATCACTTCAGCAAGTTTTAGTACAACTGGCCAAATTGATTTATCTATGCAATTATTAAATATATTAGCTAAAGTATCACTTATTAGACTAGATATTATCTTAATAGATTTGGCCCTTATCTTATCAATACCACCATTTTTGTTTTTTAAATTCTCAATTATCTTCAAAACTTCCGCTTTGCTTGTTGGTTTTAAAATGATTAAATTTGCATTCATTTGAGGTAAGTTTATTGTATTGTTTTTAGGAATTTTTATATTTTTACTCATTTCTTTTCCCATTATGCAATAGTGAGAATTCATCATGTCTGCAATTTTCTTTTTGTCTCTGATTATTTCATTGCTAAAAGTTTTGATTTCACTTACATTACTGTTACCATTCTCATTTATTATTTTGTTCAATATTTTGACGTAATTTTTATATTTGTTTTTTAAATTTTCATTGAATGAATTAATTTTTAGCTGTTTGTATAATAATTCTTTTTTTTTCACATGATTTTATAATTGCTACATAATGCACATGGTTTTATAATTCCTGTCGTAACATTCGCAAAAGTAATAACATTGAAATTCCTATTTTCACTTTTTTTTCTCTTTTTTGAGTAATTCTTTGAATAGATTATTCTTGTCTTCTAATTCTTGGTTCTATTTTTTGAGTAGGTCTACCTCCGTTTTCAAAGTTTCGATTTAAATGACAATTAATTATTTTATAAAACAATAAACATTGTTTAATACGTCTCATCTATACACGGAGAAAAAGGATGTAGCAATATTTATGATGAATATACGAAAAATTACTATGTTGCGTACCAAAGCTGTGATATACTCATTTTATGGAGATTTTTCTTATGTTTATAACAAAAATTACTATTCAACATAGCAATTTTTATAGAAATTTATAGCCAAAATTACTATGTCCATAGTAATATTTGTTATGAATATAAGAAAAATCTCCATAAAATGAGTATATCGCAGCTTTGGTACGCAACATAGTAATTTTTCGTATATTCATCATAAATATTGCTACATCCTTTTTCTCCGTGTATGTTTTGCACTCAAAATATACAAACTATAAGTACACGATAATTTATAAACGTACTGTCATTAACTGTGTGATTTACACTAATGTTTTATTGTATCTAATTCCAATCTGGCCCATATAACTTGCTATTTTTTAAAAAAATTTATGGATAAAAACAATCGAATGTTTTTAAAACTAGTTATATCTTACACACTCTGTGCAAAAATAGAATTTGTCCTTTTACGGAAGTTTACGGCTGTTATGAAAAAATAATTTCCTCACATACTAGTCGTGCTCTGCACCAGTATGCATTTATTTATTGAACATCTATGCTCAGTAAAATTGTATGCTGCATATAATTTTCAAAAATGTTATCAAGCAATAAAGTTCTGGTTTAGACTAGACAGCTGACTCAACTAATTTACTGAATAAATTATTACACTATATTAGCACGAACGCGAGAAATCAAGAGCACTAACAATTAATATACTTATACATATACATAATTTCAGCGACGACAGTCACATCTCCAGGACAAACTTCTTGCCATAATTATCCCTTCTCAAAAATTGGATTAATCCAACTAATTAATGTACCACGCGAAACAAATAACTCAGAATATGAAACAAAGTGTATCGCGTATAGAATCGTCTCTCTTGGTTAAGGGGACGTCGGAGTCACTAAAAATTTAAATTTCCCGCCCTTACTACATCAAAATACCCACAAGGTTTTTCAAACTTTTCTCTTTAACAAATTAACCAATTGACTTGAAATTTTAGGAGATGATAGAATGATCATAATTAAAGCGCGCTTAGCCCTGAAATTACCAATAAATTGTGTAAATGTAATATTTTCTGTTTGAAACATAATTGCCAAGTTAAAGTCATGCCATCTCATGGATTAAATTGAAATTAGTAAAAATTAGAAATTTTCTTCTCTAGCTTCCGTATTACTTGATTTTTGGAAAAAGTCTGGGCTGAGCGCGCTTTATTTGTGATCAGTCTATCATCTCTTCAAGTTTCAAATCAATTGGTTAATTTTTTAAGTAGAAAAGTTTGAAAAACTTAATGCCGGTAAAACAGGCGACTCCGACGTCCCCTTAAGGGGAGGTCGGACCCACCTGTTTTATCGACGGATATAGACCAATAACACGTAAAAAGTTTTTCAAAGTTTACTCTTGAATGCGTGGACCGATTCACTTGAAATTTTGGGATCTGCCTTCAAATGCATAAATAAAGCGCGCTTAGGATACAGAATTGGAAAAAATGATAAAAATCTAAAGAAAATTCTTTCCCAATATCTATATGGAAACACGCCTTTGTGCTACTGCATGGCGATCAGTGTTATGTGTCCGATTTTTCACTTCTGTACAAATAATTATTCAATTTGATACAAAAAAGTACCCTGAGCGCGCTTAATATAAAGCTGGAAAACTTTTGAAAATTAATATCCCATGCGATAGGTCAAGTATTTTGTTAATAACTTTGAAAAACCTCACGGTGATAGTAGCTTCGTCTGCTAGCTGCTACTCATAAATTCTTTCTAGTAGAGGGCAGCATACGCATAGAATTTAAATTGGATTTATGAGAAGCAGACGAAGCTACTATCACTGAGAGGTTTTTCAAAGTTATTAACAAAATACTTGACTTATCGCGTCGAAAATTAATTTAAAAAAATTTTCTAGCTTTATATTAATATTTAGTTCGTGCATTAAGCAGTAAACTTTGAAAAACTTTTTAAGGTTATTAGTCTATATCCGTCGATAAGACAGGTGGATACGACGTCCCGTTAACCCCGATAAAAACTTGTTTCGCAACGCACACACACACACACACACACGCACACACACTCACGCAATCTCACATATACCGAGCTCAGCTCCCAGGCTCCAACTCCATCCCTCATTAAATAAACATTTGCCAACCACTCCATCATCTCCATCGCGCGCATCAAATATCGTTAAGTCTTAACAATTCCGCGTCCGCGCAAACGAGTTAAGTCAACCAGTTAACTGAAAGCATCATCGTGTCACCAAGAAATTGCGATTCGACATCGCACACACACACACACACACGCACGCGCGCGCGCAAGCGGTCAAACTAATTTCCACGTCCCCATGCAGCTTGCGATAAAAGTTCTGGGATTCTCGGTTATAAAATTCCGACAATCGCTCGTCTATATATACAGGTAGAAATGCGGTGCAAGGGTATATACTATAATGTCACGCTCGCAAGCTCGCGGAAGTAGCAGCGGGAATAGCGTCTGCACGACTACATTTCATAATTCGTATATCGTCGTACGGAAGGTGCGGGAGCGTGCAGGCGCGAACTGCTGTGGAGGCGCGCACATAATGCTCTCTCTCTCTCTCTCTCTCTCTCTCCCTCTCTCTCGCCTTGATTCTCTTTCTGCCGATGGTCGGACGTGGAACCGACTGCAACTGCCATTAATAACTTTAAACGAGCGCGCTGGTTCAAGTTTGAATGGAATTAATGCGACCTTACGCGCTCGTACACGCGTGAACGGTCTATGTACAACCGCGTGTATATAGCTTCCCACCTTCCCATTATACGGTGTATACATATACTTGTTCGCTAACCCATACATGTATACCTATGTACGTATCAAAATTGCACCAGCATCGATTTCAATGATGCCTCAATTTCTAGTGCGTGCATACACACACACACACACACACACATACAAGCAGTATGTTGTGGAGGTCAAACTGTGATATATAGAAGCTGGTGTATCGAATCTTCGCTATAAGGCACCGTTTGAGAACTTTTCCATTTGGAACAAAGCCGAATACCCGCGCGCAGGTTAGCTGATGCGACTTGTGCTGCTGGTGCGTGTATATCGGAATGATTGAAGTTGTTTGCGTGTGTGGGATGGGTGTGTAGGTGTGTAGATGGGTTTGATGCGTGAGCGGCATAGTCGAAATCGGATCGTCTCGAAATTTGTTGGAACGCTAAATCTGCTCGTAAAGTTAAGGGGAAAGAGGGAGGGGACGGTGGGCGATACTTTTTAGTACCGAGATTTTTAGCAGATTACGATTCTTTTTTTTGTTGCGTGCGTGATCGCCGCGTCGTGTGTTGTTTTGCGAAACGTGTTTCTGTCCATATACGTGCTGCTGCGCTGATGCCTTTTTTTTTGGAGGAGGGGACCTAGTGCAAACTTTGCGCGTTTTATTTCGCGTACGGAGGGAATCGAACGTTCGTTCAGCCTCTATTTTTTTTTTCTTTTTTCCATTTGTTGTCCTTTGTTTGCGATGGTTTATTGTTTTTGCAGAACGCTCGAAACGCCAGTTGACGGAAGGCTAATTAGGTTTTATCGTTGATGCGAAACAAATGATGCATCGATGGTTAACCAGCTGTCAATCTCTTTTTGCAATATCCAAGGATAATTTTTCGGCAAAATTATATTCAAATTTTTTGGTCTGCTTTCGTTTTTTTTTTAAATCAAAAAGCCAAATGCCAGTATAGAGTATAGATTTGTGGGATACTATGGATATTTAACTAAAGCGAAAAATACGTTTGAATATATAATGTATGTCGGCAGCGGATGATCAAGACTGATACATGAAAAATTGGAGGCCCCTTGAACTTAACTCGTAAAATAGCTTTCATGCGCGATATCACAGTAAATTTTTGATGAAATCCAATAAAATTTACAATAAAAACTTTTATGGCGGACGTAAACAATGTAAAGTAATTGAAAAAAGTAAAGTGTTAAAAAAAGTTAGATATTGTCCCCTAAATGAATATTCAAAATCATACATAAGCTTCTAGGACTTTAACTTTTAAATGTTCCCTTTTTTATTGACATTTAAAATTATATAGCACGATACAGTTGTAATTTTATAGCCTCATTCAAAACTATTTTAAATCAATACATAATTAACATTAACTGAATAAATTGATCAATGTATTATTAAAAAAAAAAGAACAATTCTAGAATTAGCCGATAAAAGGAAAATGTCTGACTAGAATAGAAAAGCAGAAAACAAAATCAATTTTAATGACTTAAAATAGAGGTTTATATGTGCCGTGAATAAATAAATCGTTAGGCGAAGGTATTTTACCTCATAAGAGCATCTTCCCCTTAATGCTGCACTAACAGAATGAGGGTCGAAAGCGACTATCATCGGGGATTTGTGGGACGAATCTGGAGCCGCTATCCAATTATTCCACACTTAAGTGTACTGATCCCCTGCACTGGTATGCGTCCAAAATAATATTGAATTATTCACATTAAACGATTAGTATTAATTTCTTGCTATATTATACCTGCATGACACATAGTTAAACTAAATTTTCTTTGAAATAAGACTATATCCTCTGAGTCAGTATTAACTTCTAAAAACTAGAAAATTATTAAATCTTTCTCACAAAATGTTAGTATTATAGAAAACAATAGATTACGACGCTTTCTGATTTTTGAGACTAGAAGAATAATAGAGCAACATTCACTTTATAATAAAATCATTTAATATATAAATTCCGAGGTAATTAAACGATAGATGATTAGTTTAAGAATCTTATTCAATCGAGCAAATAGGATAACAGGAGGAATAAGTTCTACAAGCCAAAACTGTTCTGAAACTAAAAGTATCAACTCTCCTTTCGTATACGCGCTCAAATGTAAAACTGACCTACAAGTAAACTACCAGGGGCGAAGAGTGTGTTACTTTTAATTAGAGCGTGTTTAATTTCGTTAACAAATGTTTTACTCTTCCGAAAGTATATGTTTAACTTTTGGCAATTTGAAATTTAAATCATCTTCATAAATATAGCATGCCGGAAACAATTCGACGGCAAACAAAGCTCTTTTAGGTTTCGAAATTAAATTTATAATGCATATATATATATAGATCCTTCACTTTTCATTTGCGTTTCTCAAAGATTATAACTTTCGATAGAAACAACTCGCGTACTTTTCAGCCAATCCGCATAGTTGGCCAGTAAGAAGCGTCGATCCATAATTATCCGCAGAACTAAAGAGGCTCGCGATGTATAGACCCTAATCGATTTGATTCACACTACTTACGCACATAAATCATTATCGCCATTATTTTC
Source organism: Megastigmus dorsalis (assembly GCA_900490025.1). Taxonomy (NCBI): domain Eukaryota; kingdom Metazoa; phylum Arthropoda; class Insecta; order Hymenoptera; family Megastigmidae; genus Megastigmus; species Megastigmus dorsalis. The sequence continues at coordinate 20,368 of UELU01118855.1, read as the reverse complement.
ATTCGTCGTATCGGGGGGCGCGAAATTAAAACGTCAGGATGGCGTGGAAATTAAACTGAGACAAGTGGACGCGCATGATAATCGACCATATGAATGCGCATCACGTTCCTTCACGCAATCCGCCCGGGTCTTGCAATTAAGTTAAGACAATATCCTTCGAGTCTTCGTCGTAAGTAAAGACCGGGACGTGGCAGTAGCGGCGCATCTCTCGCGTGTACACGGGGAATACCGTCGCTCTCGCTCTCTCTCCCTTCTTTCTCTTCCGACAGTGACGATGTATTCCCTCGGAAAAAAGGAGCGGAGCTGAGCAAAAGGGGGAATGGGAAGAAAAACGTAAACAAGCAGAGACAAACAGAGAGAGAGAGAAAGAGAGAGAGAGAGCGACGAAAAAAAAGGAAGCGAAGAAGCTTATCCGGCCAGCCTTTTTAGAACTCACTCACAATCAGTGTTTAATCTGTTGAGAAAGAGAGAAAAGAAGGAGGACGTTCGAACGAGGCTGCAGAAAAAGGAAGAATTAATCCGTATAGCCGCGCGCCGCCCCACACAGTCCTCTTACTCGGACCCATCTCTCCATCCTCCTTCTCCGCGGGATAATCAGTCTTATAATCAGCTAAGATCCAAAGCGCGTATATATACTAATCTGATTTACTGATGTTCCACGTCATTCGGAATTAGAAAAGTTAGTTTCCACAGGGGGCGACTACATATATATATACACACACGAGAGCGAGCGCGAGCTGCATTTCGAAGATTAAACGTGCCCTCGAAAATCAAGCCGTCCTCCAAGCGCTATAACCCACCGTGTCTATATATATATATCCCGGAGCGGTGCAGTCTTACTTTGCCGTCCCCCTTGGGTGTCTTGTTCGATGACGTGGATTATCTATCGACATTAAGCCGGTACGGGTTGGACTAACGCGCGCAAGCTTTGCTCCGCTGTACGTGTATGTGTGTGTTTGGGGAGCAGTATGTGCACACGTCATCGAATTCATTTTCCAATAATTAAGACGTCGCATTATGAGGCGCACGGGATATAATATCGATTTTCAGTCTGTTACGCGTATAGAGCGCGTTTGGCGCCGCCTCGCTTTTCTACCAATTTCTATATATGTTTACATGGACGCGAGTGTTGAACAATTTTTTTATTGAACTATGTATAATAAAAACCGGTGCTAGCTGTACTACGAATAATTCGAGTATACGGATCCTCTTTTAATCTGAAATAGTGAAATTTTCCCTGATTCAGGTAGTGGAGCAATATTCCACTATAGAAGCGGTTAAAATTTTACTAATTGTGCAGTCAATATATTTTTCACTGCAAGAATAGTACCAAATTACTAATTCGATTAGTGACCGCTGCAACTTCTTGGAACTGTCGCTGAAGCGGGACTCCGCCGACGCGAGACGCTACCGAGAAACGCGATCCGTACGTGCCACGCACGAAATTGTTGTCTCGACAAATTATCAGGTAAGTATAATAAACATATTATATTACAGTTCATATAATTACGTCTATTCAAAAATCTTCATAATTTTTTAATACATTTATCTGTTTAAATTACTTTAAATTCCTTTTAAACTAGTCAATCTAAATTAAAATCTAAACATTTGTAATATAAGAGTCACGTACTTTGGTCTATGTAAAGGGATATAAGCCACAATTATTAAAGTTTAAATATGATCAATATGAGGACAATAACTTTCAAACCAATTATTTTAAAAAATTAATTCTTTTTAGTGATTCTATTTAAAATCTTTATTTAAAACAGATTCATTAAAAGCTTTATTGTTTTTAATAGACTTGCTACCTATGTCCAATTATAAGCAAAGCAAGAATATATAGATAGTGTATTTTCACTATTTCAATTAGTCTATTTCCACTATTTCAGACTGTTCACTGATTCATTTACTGAGTTTTCATTAATTCCAAGTGATCTAGTTTTCACTATAGTTGAAATAGTGTATTCATTGCGAAATAGTAAAATTTCACTATTTCATTTTAAGAAAGTATACAATTCTTTAATGCGTAGTATGCGGAAAAAATTGCTTATATACTTATGTAAGGAAGTACAGTCGATCTCCACTATGAACGCGGTGGTAGGAGAACTCGTATATAGTACATCTGAAATCTGTACGAATGTTGTGGATGAAAAACGTGTACGTACTACAGTTACTACCCGCAACAAATGCTAACGCGATTGAAAGAGATTTTACGCAAATTCTTTGGATTTCAACTCGCCATTACTAGAAAGGATATAAACGGAATGTTTCGAAATTTCGACTGAATATTCTTGACTACACGGTAGAAGCTTTATGGAACGTTTTAAAGCTTGAAAAAAATATTTCGTAGTAGTGTAATAAAAAAGTCCAAAACAAATAGTAGCCTCGGCACGTGGGTCATTCAAACCATGAATTCTTCTACTTATTCTTGAATTTTTTTAAAATTAGTTTATAATATTGATTCCGACAGTCACACAACATTTTTTGCAGCATAAAAAACTATATATAGCCTTTTTGAATATAAGGAGTAGTAATATATTAAACAGTGGTAGCAGTGGCCTGCAAAGAATCTATTACATATGAAGGGTTAATATAAAGGTAGCCGCACTCTGATGAAAAATTTCTCGATCCCTCCGCGAATCGAATCGTTTATTAAAATGTAAAAATCAAGGACTGCGAGCGAGAGAGTAGCTCAAAGTAGAAAAAAAAAGGAAAAAAAGAACGACTCGGGCCAACTCCCGGCACATTTTTCGGAATCTCCCGCCATGCATTTTTTGCAAGCGCGCGCGCGCACACACGGATTACGCATTGAAATGCAAAGTCGCGGGTATTTTCAGCTCGACAACCCGTGCGGATTTTTCACAAACAACGGCTTTCGCGCGCGGACTTTGTCCATTCTGCAGAGCGCAGCGTAATGCAGCTTTACCGAGGTACACACATTTTCTCTCTTTTCTTCACCCCGACAGTCTCCCCCTCGCTTCATCTTCCTCTCTCCCTCTGACTCTCTCGGACTCGGGTACCCTCGGTATATAGAGGCTCGTTCCGCGTGAGTAAGGGAAATCGACTTGCCGAGTCTGTGCGGCCACGACCCGAGGACCGACGTTGGCGCACATCGGCTTGGGTTATTCAGCAGTTTTGCTTAAGCCCAAGATGAATGCCGGGTGTTTCTATTTACTGCCACGAGAGACTCCGAGACTTTGCTCGTATAGCCGCCGACGCTGCGCTGAGCTACCCACAAAAAAAGGAAGCCACTATACCCGCCGCCGCCGCTGTGTAACCTCTTATACATGCTCCTTAGTAAGCTTTTGTAGAATTACAATGTGCTCACAGGGCTGAGTGGAAGCAAAGAGGGAGACAGAGAGTAAAAGAAGATGGAAGGAATAGATTCCGTCGTATAGGAAAGAGCGCAACGTTTAAAAAAGATATTTCGCTTCTATTTATCGGAATATGAAAAACTTACCCTTCTCGCGAGAGCATCAGCAGTTCAAAAGGTGCAATAAAAGTGGTTGAACGAAGATTGCGTAAGATAGCCGATTATTATCCAAGGCAATTTAAAAATCGACGATAATGGGGCATCTAATTAAATTTCACCGCATTTCGAAAGCTTTGAGAAAGAGGGAAAGAGAAAGAGAGCAAATCCGCGCAAGTATTAGAGTATATTTCTTACGATTCAGTGGGCTGCTGCCGCGGAGTAAGATGAGTCCGGATTCATAACGTCGTGTACGTTTGCATTCAGTCAACATCCCGCTTTCTGGCCGCGGAATATGCTTCGCTCAGCGCGCGCCCCGTTGCAGTTCCGCGCCTTCGTGCATCTTTCTCTATCGGGCTCCGCAGAGCCGCCGCCGCCGCCGCCACCACCACTGCCGCCTGATAAAATCTAATTTACTTTCAATAAATCTTAATCATTTACGTTTCCACGGAGGCAAACTTTGACGTCAACGCTAGAGGAAAATGGATTTTCACAAGCCGACTATTTTCCGACTGCCGACTGATGCCATTATGGATGAAATATTAAGATAAGACCGCTGCCAATTCGAATAGCCGAGATTGCATCCTGCGAAGGATTCGCGGCGCATTATCGTGCGCCATTTTTATGCTTCCTCCTCACTTTGGAAATGTCCATTTGGAATAGTGTACCGTTACATTGTAAGATATTTTTATCAAATTATGTTAAAGCAAATACTTTGTGTAGTTGAAATAAACGGATTAAAGAAAGGATATAGGAAATATATGCAAGGTTTTCATAAAAAAAAAAGCTCAAATACAGATTTCAGTTGAACTCTGCATTTTGATCGGCGATGTATTGATAATATTAATTTAATTAATTATTACTGCAGTGTATGTGACAGTACAGTATAAATAATGGTTAAAAAAGTAAATGTCAAAAATATTCCTAATATAAAGTTTATATTTCCGTTTATAGTTGAGATCATTTGCTAAAAATATAACGAATTTTTATATGACGTGTGTCAGAATATTGCGAAATATAAGGCAAATATGCTCCCCTCATATGCATTTATATTGTAAAAAAAGCTCTAGCCCAAATAATAAAACTTTTATGATTTTAAGAAATATACGTCTCTGTAAGTTATATTACTTTAATCTATACTAGAGATTAAGGAGTAAGACATCTTTCAACCTTTTCCTCAGCCCAATCTCAAATATACTATATGAAACTTAAAAAATTCCACGAACTCATATTCAGATACGTTATAACATCATACGTTTATGTATATTATATTATTATACCTAATATATATATAAATGTTTCATGTCCGAAAAAACCATGGAATCGGACAATTAGTAACATTAAACAGGCATAAATAATAAACAGGGGGAGCATCGATCCCGCGAACCCTTTAGAAATTAATAATCCAAAGCACTTGACTACAAAGACAGAAGTGCACTCACCTCCTTACGCACACAATAAAAGTATATCATCTCTCTCTCTCTCTCTCTCTCTCTTGAGAACGCAAGATAGAAAGAGAGGGAGCGAGAAATCAAGTAAGCAAGTGGCCCCTCCGTCTCTCTCTCTCTCTCTCTCTCTCTCTCTCTCAAGTGGCTCCGTGCAGCGATTCAAAGGCACGAGCACAGAAGCCAAGAGCGGGCATCGTATTTACGTACGTAATTGGCGCGGCGCGGTTCAGCTCGCACGCGTTGCTAAGAAACGACTCTGCCTTTCCTCGGCTTCTGTGCGCGCAGCAGATACCGAGCCATCGGAGGTGTGTGTGAAGTGGGAGCAAATGAAGATCGCTCTCGAATGGAATCCGAATCACGCGCGCTCGGCGCACCGAGTGCAGCCAGCACGCAAATCTTCTTCGAATCGAAGCGGCCGCCGCCGCCGCCGCCGCACCAGCGTGAAAATAAATAAGACTCGACCGGCAGCAGCAGCAGTTCCGTTGCAATAATAAACGGCGCGAATAAGGATCTCTCTCTCTCTCTCTCTCTCTCCGTGGGTGAAAAACATGCAGAAAATGAATCCCCGCATAATTATTCGTGGTGTGCCAGTCGATCTTTCCGCGAGTGGATATATTCTAAAATTCCTAGTAATAAACTAAAACTTTGATGAAACTGTGCCTGATGACTTCGAACTGGTCCATTTATATATTCAGCCCGTGAGAAGAGATTTCGGTCGTGCATCTTGGAACTGAAGAGGCTGCAGAGGTGCGGTCGCTCCTATGCATCAGCGTTCAAGAGTGAATATTGGATGGTGTTCTTGTCGGGTTGCGAACTTCACGTTTCCGTTCACCAGTGCTTTAAGTGTTTGTAATTTGGACATGATAGCGAGTTCTTGCATACTGCGGAGCTTTATTGTGCCTATACATGCGCAGACAAGCGCAAGAGCGTGGAGTGCTTGAACTAGACGAACCTGTGTTCTGCAAATTGCGTGCGTTGCGAAAATTAGCGATTTGGTACCTTATACAATTGACAAAATGAAATGATCCATTTTGTATATATGTAAAAAGATTGAGCGGAAAACCCTTTCATTAATTATGGACGCCGATTATTTGTTTTTTTTTCCCCATTTAGAGTTTTGCACATGTTAACGTTCAATCTTTGGAGGCACATTTTGCTGATGTGTATTGCTGATGTAAATCTTAAGCCTAAATAGTTCGACGACTTTTTTCGCGGAACTATCGTCCAAACTGGAACGCGACGACATAGTGGATAAGGGGGGGGGGGGGAGGTGGCGTTGTTTATTCATTGCCGCTTGAGTATGCAGGCCGGAAATTCTTATGATTATTCTATCTTTGACTACAGTGTTATCAGGATTCTCTGCGTGATGGTTTATAGTCCGCACCCAAAGCCGGCGATTGGTGTGATCTCAAGGTCTCGATTCTGAATTGCAATGCCCCCTTACGATTTCCTAATACTCTTGGGTGGTTTTAACATTGTTTGTGTCGGCGATTTTTCGGGGCTATAACTTCTTTCCACCAAGAGTACCGTCCTGCTATTTCGGATCAGTTTCTCTCTCTTTCGGTGCCACGCCTCAAGTACGTCGTTCTGTTACTTGCTCCGATCCTTCCGGGACTTCGTAGAGAGAGTGACTTTGTGCACGATTTGAGTGCTGTTACTTTTTATTAATGAGAAGGTCAGTTTTCTCCGTGAGGTTCGGCAGGCCGTTTACCGACTAAACGCGCGCGACTTGTCACACATTTTTGTCGTCCAAGAATCGGCCATCGTCTTGGTTGACTCACGAGCTGTTACGATTGAGTAGGGGCCGCTCTCGTTTTAAATCTCGCCGCAACCTCGTACAGAACGAGACAAAAATTGGGCATTTCTAATGGTTTTCTGCGCGGATCGCACCCTGCTTATATCTCCATAGAAATACTTCCGCTAACCGAGTGTTTCGCGTTTATGTACTTTGTAATAATGCACGCAAGGGTACCTCGCGACTAATTTTAAACTTCCTCCAGCTCGCGACATCGAGTCCAAGCGACGTTCGTAGCTTGATTTGCGTATTGCCTGGACTAGTAAACTATGACGAATTCACGATAAATTTAGGTGCTCGTGTTTTAAAACTGCGTTGTACAGATTTTATATATGCGTTCAGTCACTGTTCATTAGTTTTCATTTTAAGAATTTAGTTGTTTCAGAATTCCTGTTAGTTATTTTCTCTCTCGAAATTTTTTATACTTTATTTATTAACACTGTAACATATTTCATTTGCTATTTTAGTCACTCTTTATGCGATAATTTTGCGATTATATAAGTTTTGTTATACTACTTTGTTTTTTTTTTTTTTTTTGGCACTGACCAAGAAGGACCTTATAGTCATTAAATAAATCTATCTATCTATATCTCTCTCTCTGTCCTTAACATCCCCGAGAAAGATAAGTCGCTGGTACATTTAATATTCGTCGCTCTATATATACACGGTAGTAAGGGGGCTTTTGTGCGCGGGGCGCGAACGCAATGGGGTGGTGGAGATTCGTGCGTTATAAGCGCGTGCAGGCGATGCATGGCTCTGGATTCTCCCTGCGAGCGCGCGAGAAATGTATAATAAATGCGCTCGGTAGTGTAATAAAGGTCGGCGTCGTCGTCTGCCACGGCGACGTAAGAACGCCGCGCTGCGGGCCGACGCGGTGGCAATGGCAGCAGTGATGCGTCGCACCCATGAGACCTATACTCCCGCGACTCGTGTGAGATGCAGTCGCCCCACTGTTATAACCCTGTACATATATATATATATAGCTGGTAGGAGTTACCCTGGTACAAGTCCCGCGCGAGCGAGTTCTTGACTTCCTTAGGCACGCGCGAGCTGAGTCGAGGAATGCGCGACAGGCAGACACGCCTTCTTCATTTCAGAGGACTAAGGACGATATGCATTTTTGCTCTCTTCTTCTCTCCCTTTCTCTCGCTCTCTCTTGCTTTTATCCTTCGCATATAACTTCTCTTATACTTTTTTTTTGTTCGTTATTTGAGTTATATACTCGCTGGCGCGTGTGCGAAGCGCATGGAAGTGAGGGAGTGAGCGCTTTATGGTTGTGCGAGTGTGTAGCATATAAAAGCATCTGGAGTAAATATTTGCCTTTATTGAGAAGTTCCCTCACTCCTTGAATTCGCTCTCCTACTTCTGTCTGCACTTTCGCGTCTTTCCCTCGATTTATTGCTTAGTCGCGCCGAAGTGTATAGTAAATCTTGCCCAGATCTTGTAAATTTAGAGATATATATAGAGTCTTGCTGGGAATAATTCTTGTTGTCACGAACATGAGGTATGCATTTCTCATTTCGAAATTTAAAAAAAATATATATATAAAGTAAAGTATAAAAGCTAGATTATTTGCAAATTTAATGCAAGCTTAATTTTTATTTCAATCACTATAATAGACTATATGATTGCGATGAATATTCAGACCTGCTTCCTGTTATGGATTACGGGGTTTGAAAATAACAAAAATATATAGTAGCGGGTGAATTTCATCTGCATTTATTTTGCATTTCTATATACTATTTATTTCATATTGGAACAATTAGTGGGGATTTCAAATTAATTTTCCAAAAGCTAATAAATTCATTTTATTATACCCTATAAATAAAATTGTAAATAAGGCGCATTCCATCAAGTCCAACCGGCACCAATACTTTTCAGTATTACGTTGTTCTTTTAGCATTCCGTCATCCGGTCACGTGTAGATATCAAGAGCGGCTTTGAATAAATTTAAATTTCCCCACACCTCAAAATGTATTTAAATTTGGTATAGAATGTATTTATATCGATATTTACACGGCTAAAAAATTTGTATTTTTGCGTGTAAAAATTATTATACGCGATATAATACTTTTAAGATAAGAAATAAATTTTACCGAATTGCGTTTAATTTATTTGTTCAAAGTTAAATATAAAATTTATATTTGAAATTGAATTGATTTTTAACCATCTATCAGGCATTCAATATTTTATATTATTTATTTAGAACTTGAAAATTATTTCCCTCACTGTAAACGACTTTCATTCTTTCAACCATTAAACTGATACATCAAAAATACTTGGTATTACATAAAATCTAATGGTCTCGAAAAAGTGACATATTACTTCACCGGCTCACCTCCCCTATAATTAACCCGCTCTTAAAGAACTCGAAAAGCATCATCGTTAAAATCAATTTGAATTTTCCCCAACATCCATCTTCATAACTATGGAAACCCCTTCTTTTCAAACATCGCTCTCTCCCTTTTTTTCTAACCCACACAAACACAGAAAAAAAAAAACTCTCGCTGAGTCGAACAGAAGCCCGAATCTATTTCACGCGTTTTTATGTCTGAATCCCGCGCGCGGTGCCTTTTGTACATGGAAATGATGGAGTTATAAACGTTCGCCAGGGCAAACGTAACTCTCTATCTATAGAACTCGCGAGTTTCGAATATCGGCTCTGCTTCCCCGTGTTTTCCATCGCTTGGCACGGGGACTCCGGCGCTAAAGCTGAACACAGCCAGCTATAGAGAAAGCACGACAGAGACAGAGAAAAAGAAAGAGACCGAGAGAGAGAGAGAGGGAGAGAGAGAGAGAGAGAAGCGTGTGTTTCTCGCCAATGAGCGAGGACAGTCGAGTAATTAATGCCGCAGCCTGGCGTTTCGTTTGCATACAGGCGACCACTGTACACACATGCCCCTGTTCTTTTGCTCTCTCTCTCTCTCTCTCTAGATCCGCCCGGTACGGCCTTCATTTTTTTTTCTTCGCTCGAGTTATACCAAAACCAAATGCGGGACTAATGCGATGAAAAGGGGACTGAGGTATGCTGGAAGCTGGGAGAAACGAGATCGAGCGTGTTCCCTTGTATATGTGCCGCACATAATTTCTTCCAGTTTTTTCCCTCCCCAGAAATTGTTGACTGCTTAAGCATGTATCCATCTCGAATTTTTCACTTTCTTTGTTCGTTTTATTCTTAGCACTCGGTGTTTACCCTATTTCCCTTTTATGTTTTTTTTTTAAAGAGTAGTAAAGAGCAGTAAAGCATTTTTATTTGATTCATTGTTTATCAAAATAACTCCGTCATATCGATGTCCTATGGACCAACATTTTTAAACTCTTTTTAAAAACTTCGTAATAAGATTCTTTTAATAAACGCAAAAACAAATTCCATTTAGCTGCAGATTTGCAAATCAATCATACGACTACATATAACAGCTATATTTTTCATTACTTTAACTGTTGGTATAGCTTGCACTCATTCTGTTTCTCTAATTTTAATATCTTTATTTGAATCAAAATTGAAACAACTTTAATAACGGCAAAAATACAAAGTTAACCCGATTAAACACACGCGAGACTTAACAGTTGCTCACAAAAGCAGATATTACGTTCTGAATACTTTTTATCTCTCCGACTCCATAATTACTTTCATGCTTCTTCTTGGGAAGCCACTTCTTCTTGCTTATGGCGCAGTACCTTGGAAGAGACAAGAGTCGGGGCCGCGCGATCGGATCTATATATGCGCACTTCCCTATGGAAAGATTCGAGCAAGAAATAAAGAAAGGAGGAGCGAGAAGATCGACCGCGATGCTGAGCGACGCAGTTAGAAGACAATTTTTTCGAGGCCGTTGTGGTGTGCCGACGCTTTTTTTGATTGACGGCTTCACCTCCGTGGAAAAGTCGTGGCATGCTTAAAAAAAAACTCTGATTTCCGTTCTTCTTCTTCTTCTTTTCTGAGATTCCGTAAAACTCTTGAATTTATTTTTCTTAAGTGAGAAGCGCATGGCTTTCTCTGATTTAAGAAAAACAATGACGTCTTTTCAATTTATAGAGTTTAGGTGTTGATTAGTTTAAACATATTTGTGTACCTTAATTAGATATTATAAATTTAAATAATCTTATACTTAGCACAATATATAAATTTTTTTTATTAAATTTTATTGAAAGGAATAATTAATAATTATTCCATTTGGTATTAAAATTTGGCTTTAAATATTTATATAATTTCAAAGTTCCTTAGAATTTAAATCTTCTTTTATGTAAATGGAGTACATATTCACATTGAATATTTCCCTTTCAATGTGAACTTTTTCATTGACCATTCTAATTAATTTTATTGTAAGATTTCTTTCATGAAGCATCTTTTCATGTTCAACCAAAAAATTGTACTTTTCTATTAGATTTTGTGAGTATAAAATTAGAATAGTTGAAAAAATTTTTTATTCTTTAATGCAGGCGATGGTAATTTTGTCGACTCCAATAAAGTATGTATGTTAATAATTGATTAACAATTTCATAGAGAGTTCAAAGTAAAGTGGAGGAACGAAAATGGCACTCTCAGAACTAGAAGGTTAAAGAAACTGTAGAGTAAAATTACGCCATCTATTTTCATACAAAAATCAAACTCTCTCCTGTCATCAAAATTCGTTCCAATTTGACTTAAACTATTTACCAATCTTATGTGTTTTTACAATAAGTTATATATTTTTGTATACACATCCAAGTAAAATTTTACGCAGAACAACATTGTAAGATATTATTCACCAATAAAAGACTTTACCTGCTATTTTATTTTTCACGCTATATTGAACAAGTAAGTTCACTTGAATTCTTGGAGAAAATAATACGTGCATACAACGTAAGCTTTCGTCGGATACAGGTTTGCAGAAAAAGATTGCGTTTGACATATTATAGGTTCTCGAAATCAAATATTAAAAATAACATTCCCTCTCGACCTTTTATCATAAACTTACCGTTAGAAGTACGAAATTTATGACCACAGCAGTGAGCGGTATCAATTATTGCTCCAGAAATTGAAATATCAAATCATTTTAATAGTCATTAGCATAATGCGCTTACAATAATTTGGAGATTTTGATGATCCTAGAAAATATATTGCTGCAGCTTATAAAACAGCGTGCACACTGCGTGTAAAGTAAATCTTTACTGATGTTTATGTACTGGCGCAAATGGCGTATAAAATGATTTATCTCGGGTACGAAGCTCGACGACAAAGTTCACCGCAAGTCCGCTACTATATCCTACCATTTCTCTATATCCGAATATATTTAACCCACTTTTGAGTAATCGAAAAAAAATATTTTTCTTCTTTGAACAAATTCCGCAACCGCTTGCTCTCCTACGTCAAAAACGTCGCCGCCGACTGTTGACGCATTTTATTTTTAGCCTTGAGCTCGGAAATAAAGCGGCGAACGGATGCGAACCAGGAGAAGAAAAAGTAAAACAAAAAAAGAAGAGAGGGAATGAAAATTTCGTAGGAACCGATCTGCCGATCAAAAGCCCTAATATTTTTTCACAAAGCGCCGCGCGACAGATAAGGTGCGGATACGCTTCGACAGCCGCTACGTGTGTATACATGCAAGCTTCTATATATATATATATATATGGGTGTATGGTAACAGCGGGAGATGCAGCGAAGCTTCGGAAATCCATGCAAGGGAAGTGTCGGGGCGGAGATCCCACGAGTATAATAATCTCGGAGAATCAGTTTGAAACGCTCGCTTGGCTGCGCATGAAGAGTCGTAGAAGTTATGTCGCGGATAGTTGAAGCTGTTTCCCGGTCTGTCTATACTTACTCTTATGCCGCTCCAAAATAAATGCTCCCGATGTAGTTTTCGCGATTATTTTCGAATACCCGTGAATTATTGCTCAAAAAAGGCTTTTAACGCACGCACGTGATACAAATGACTGGAGATTATGACGTATATGTATATATCTTTTGTCCCTTTGCATGTAGGGTATCTTTCGTGCCTTTAAGATGAGGCTCGTGCAGAGTTTTAAAAATAATTCATTCCTGGAAATTCCTGCAGTTGAGCAGCTCGGGGAAATTTTTTTATTTCTTTTGTGAAACATGTATAGAATACATTTCAAAATGAATAATTTTGCAATAATAATAATTAGCAATAGTTTAAAATACTTTTTTCATATACCTAATTTCCCTTTTCATAAAAAAGTATTGTAATATGTACAGTCTTTGTACATGAATGATGTAGAATTCTTTTTTATAAAAATAAGACGTTTTATTATTATATTATTGTGTAACATTAACATGAGAAGTAACTAAGACTTTTTTCATATGATTATAATAAAAATTTTTTTTCGTTATGATATTCTAAAGTTTTAGGTTTTTAAATTATATCATAGATACTTTGTATCAAAAAATTGTTTTCTCAATCAATCTCATCAATAAATTTAATTAAAAAGAAATTTATTAGAACAAATAATAATTATTTTTGAAGAATTTATCAACCAATAAATTGGCTATGGGTTTTGAATTTACTCTGAATAAGTCTAGCAAGAAAAATATACACATATGCAATGTATAAGCAATAAATTAACTCAAATTTTGTAAATTCAAACACCTCATCTACAATTAAATATAATCTAAAATCTAAAGTCATTATATGGTAAAAGTACCTGTTATGAAACACTAATCATAGTAGTTTTGCAGAATTTAAAAAGAAACTGTATTAAATGTTCTTAAGTTTTTATGGGAATAAAAAATGGGAATAATATTCTACATAATTTTGTACCCACCGTCACGGACGGGGTAATTGATCAGGACCCAGTTAAATCATTTTTTCGTTACATTTTTAATATTGTAGCAATCGTTTGACTTCCAATTGCAAATAACTATTACTTATTTCTATCATTTACTTGACTTATATCTATTTTTTTATTTATTACCCATTGAAACTTTTTATTTTATACAATATACTTAACTTTGATCAAAAAATGGTTTCTTTTCTGATCAAAACCGGCTCCCACGTATTTAAATTACATAATTAAACATTGCTCCCTAACCTATCTTTCACTACAACAATTATCATAAGATTATTATCGATTGCTTATCAATTTTTATTGCATTTAATATAAGATGAATTTTGTGGCTTACCACATTGACTAACTAAATGGTTCGGATTGACCGATAATGATTTTTTATATTATCACTCTCTATTCAAGCTGTAAAAATGGTTTCTTCATCCGTAATAGTATTCCAAAATATTAGTATTGTCTGGATTATACTTTGAATTTGGATACTCTCCATAACAAGTATAAACTTTTTTTAACCTGTTTTTTGAAAATATTTTCGACTGAAGAATTTAAGCAAATTATTTCGACAATCTTTTTCTATGGAATTTCATACATAAGTATGGACCAAAATAATTCAATGCAATGTAATTCAATATATAGTTTATTTACCAGACAAAAACCGCTGCATATTCATTGGTATTTGGCTTTTTCAAATTGCTTCATTTTTTCCAATATCCTAACCATTAAAAAATAAAAAAAA